>CAIGRP010034547.1:0-12767 GCA_903798385.1 Fraxinus cuspidata
ATTAGGTGATAGTATAAATACTGATTGCTGTTTTTCCGGTTTTTTCGTATCTGTTGGGTATAAAATCTGCTGTTAGAATCTGATTCGAGGACTATTAATCCCTACAAGTTGAGTTGAATCAAGAAAGCTAGAAGTTTAAGGAAGGAAGAATATGTATGATGGGTTATTCTTGGAAGTTTAAAAAGCAAAGAGTGACTATTACTGCTCCACTGTGTAAATTTATTATCTTAGCAGATTGCAGAGTGCAGGCATTCATAAGTTTTGCCATTATCATATCAGTCTCTCAAAGATTTCATAGTGTAAATCGAAATTCTATTTTTGTACCGATCGAGAAAAGTTGAAGGATGAATTTTACATTATTAAATAATTTGAGGACGTTGAAAAGTTCAAGGATGAAATTAGCAATTATTAAGAAATTGAAAGAACAAACTGACGATCTTGAACGTTTGAAGGATGGATTTTACATTATTAAACAGACTGGGGAAGAAATTGAGGACATTGAAAAGTTAAAGGATGAAATTCACTTTATTAAAAGATTAAGAATTGAATTGAGGACAAGTTAAAGGATTAAATTGGTGATCTATAAAGTTGATGGATTGATTTTACAATAATAAATAGTTTGAGGATGACATTATGGATGCTGAAAAGTTACATGATGAAATAGCTTTTAAATTAAGATATAGTCGTATAACCAAATTAAAATTTCTAATAGCTGAAGGAATAAATTTCTCTTAATTCATAGTTGGATAACCAAATTGAATTTCTTTAATAGTTGAAGGATGGAATTGCTATTAAATTATAGTTGGATTAAGCAGTGAACTTTCCAAATAGATGTAGGATGACATTGTTCTTAAACTATCGTTGGATGACCGAACTTGATATTTCATATAGTTGAAGGATGAAATTGTTCTTAATTTCTAGATCGATGACCCAATGAATTTTTTAATAGTTGAAGGATGAAATTGCTCTTAATGTAGAGATGGATTACTAAACTGAATATGTTAATTGTGTAAGGATGAAATTGCTCTTAAAATATATTTGAATGAATTATTGAAACCATCCTAATAGCTGAAGAATTAAATTAGTCTTAATCTAAAGTTTGATGACCCAATTGAGTATTTCTAAAGATGCAATTGATCTTAATTACAGTCGGATGACCCAATTGAATTTTTATAATAATTGAAGGATGAAATTGCTGTTAATTCATAGTTGGATGAACGGATTGAATTTTTCAAATAGTGAAAGGATTCAACTGCTCTTAAATTGTACTTGGGTAACCCAATTGAAGTTTTCTAATAGTTGAAGGAGGGAATAGCTCTTAATAGATAGATGGACTACCCAATTCAACTATTCTAATAGTTGAAGGATCGATTTCACTTAATTCATAGTTGGATGTCGGAATTGAACTATTCTTGTAGCTGAAGGAAGAAATTAAACTTAATATATTGTTAGATGCCCCAATTTGACTATTCTTATAGTGAAAGGACGCAATTCCGCTATTCTGATAGATAAGGATGAAATCGCTCTTAATTGATAGTTGTATCCCAATTCACTTATGCTTATAGTTGAAGGAACGAAATTGTACTTAATTCATAGGTGGATGAATCAATTCAACTATTCTTATAGTGGAAGGACGAAATTAAACTTTTCTTATAGTGGAAGCACGAAATTACACTAAACTCATAGATAGATACCAATTCAACTACTCTAATAGTTAAGGACGAAATCGCACTTTATTGATAGTTGGTTACCCAATTCACCTGTTCTTGTAGTTGAATGACGAAATTACACTTAATTCATAGTTGGATGACCCAACTAAAGTCTTCGGGTAGTTGAAGGATGAAATTGCTCTTTAATGATAGTTTGATTATCCAATTGAATTTTTATAATAGTTGGAAAGACCGGAAAGAATTTTTCTAATATTCTAAGGACGACACTGCACTTAAACTATAATTCGATGACCATTGAAGTTTTCTTGTAATCGAAGGATGGAATTGCTCTTAAGTCATAGTTGGATGACCCAATTCAATTTATTTTAATAGCTAAAGGAGAAATTGCTCTTGTTTAATAATGGGATGACCCGATTCGACTATTCTAATGGTTAAAGTATAAAATTGTCTTAATTCATAGTTTGATGATCCAACTGATATTTTCTTATTGTTGAAGGATGCAATTGCTCTTCATTCGTATTAGAAGACCAAATTGAGTTTTTTAATACATGGAGGACTTAATATCTCTTGAAGTATAGCTGGAGACCAAATTGTGTATTTCTCTTAGTTGATGGATGAATTTGCTCTTAAACTATAGTTGCATGACCAAATCGAGTTTTCTTTAGTTGAAGGATGAAATTGCTGTTAATTCTTAGTTGGATGATCGAATTGAGTTTTCCAAGTAGTTGAAGGATTAAATTGCTCTTAATTTGTACTTGGATGACCCAATTGACGTTTTCTAATAGTTAAAGGAAGAAATTACATTTGATTCATAGTTGGATTACCTAATTAAACTATTCTTATAGTCAAAGGACGAATTTACTACTAATTCATAGTTGGATAACCCAATTAAACTATTCTTATATATCAAGGAAGAAATTACTCTTAGAGAATAGTTCGATGACCTAATTCAAACATTCTTTTAGATGAAGGATGAAATTGCTCTTAGTCTATACTTGGATGACCCAATTGAATTGTTTTATAGGGCAAGGTTTAAATTGCTATTGAATTTTAGATGAATGACCGAATTGAAATGTCTAATAGCTGAAGGATACATTTGTTCTAATTAATAATTGGATGACGGATTTAAACTGTTCTGATAGTTGGTTGACTAAGTTGATCTTATTTGATTGTTGAAGTCCAACTCTTCTAATATTTGATCGTATAGAAGGAAGACCGAGTTTGACCAACTATTAGAAAAATTCAATTCGGTCATCCAACTATAAATTTAAAGATATTTAATCCTTCGACTTCAATTTGATCATCCATATATGCTTCCATTTATAAATTAAGAGCAATTTCATCCTTCAGCGAATAGAAAATTTCAATTTAGTCATCCAATTATTATTTCAAACCAATTTCATCCTTCAACTTCCATTTATTCTTCTTTCAATCTTCAACTATTAGAAACATTTGGCTTGGATTTCCATTCAATTTTAGGTTTTAACTTTTAGGAAAAATTCAATTTGGTCATACGTTTTTATAATGTTAAGCTTTTTAACTTCTTAATAGTTCCAATTTCATTCTTTGACTTTTATATATCCTCGTTTTCATCCTCAAACTTTCTAGATCATTAATTTAATCCTTCAACTTCATAATAATTTTAATTTCAGTCTCAAAATTTTCAATATCCACATTTTCATCCTAAAAAAGTTTAATAATGTAAAAATATCATCCTCTAACTTTTCTAGATCGTCAATTTTATTCTTTAAATTTTCTATATCCGCAATTTAATTCTCAAGCTGTTTGATAACGTAAAATTCAGCTTTTCTTGATTTTCAATTCAATCCTTGAACTTCTTAATAATGTTAATTTCCTCCTTTAACTATTATTTAATAATGTAAATTCTTCCTTCAACTTTTCTATTCCCCCAATTTTGTCATACAATAATGTATCCTTTAAATTTTATATATCCCCATTTTAATCCTCATACTATTTAATAATGTAAGATTCATCCTTCAACTATTCTAGATCGTCAATTTAATTCTTCAAATTCTTAATAATGTTACTTTCATCCTCGAACTATTTTATAATGTAAAATCTATCCTTCAACTTTCCTAGATCGTCAATTTAATACTCCAACCTTCAACTGTTTAATAATGTAAATTTCATCCTCAAACTAATTTAATAATGTAAAATTCCTATTCAACTTTTCTTCAATTTAATCATCCTTCAACTTTTCAATATCCTCAATTTCATTCTTCAACTTCTGAATCACGTGAATTTTATTCTTAAACTTTTCATTATCCTCAATTTCTCCTCAAACTATTTAATAATGTAAAATTTAATAATGAAACACTCCTCGTCAATTCAATCTTTCAACTTCTTAATAATGTAAATTTAATCCTTTCTCTTTTTATTATCCTCATTTTCATCCTCAAACTATTTAATAACGTAAGATCCATCCTTCAGCTTTTCTAGATCCTCAATTCAATCCTTCAACTTGTCAATAATGTTAATTTCATCCTTTAAAAAGTAAGAAGCACTTGGTAATCTTTGTGCCAACAAATGTCTCTTTTTATGGAGAAAATATTATCGATGCTTAGATTTCAAGTAGAATTCTAAAAACTTTTACATTGAAGATTAAGTACTTAATATGAATTTTGACTATCAATTTGGATTCGACAGCATTATTTCAGCTTCGAAATGAAAACAATAACAAACAATCAAAGGCAAACTTCCTCCCCATCCCATGATGATTTGTTCATGAATACTTCTTATCTTACTAGTAATACTATGTCCTCGTATATGATGATCCTTACCCTACATAGTCACCAGCTTTATCGAGTACTTCAAGCGTTATTTTATGTGCAATATGTTGTTCTCTCAGTTTCCTTTGGGCCTCAAAAATCGACATTTCCGGTTCGTGTTTGATTATCTAAATCTACTTGGTTAACGTTGGATCTTTCCTTTGCTACTGCATTGTTATCTGCTGGTTTTCTTGATTCATCTTCCTTGGAGCACCCCTTAAGAAGTTGCTCAGTCTAAATGCCCCGCAAAATCACAATCTGCACAGCAAGAAATTATTCTGCATGATGCCACCACACAAATCACAGGCAGATACAGTGCTTTTATCTTCATAAGGCGAACCAAAAACCAGTTTTAGTTCATTGGGGTGGTTTTCAAGAAGTATAGTACTAAGTAAAGTGGCACGTGAAGATCAAATTCGCAATGAAACCAAAGGCTCTGCCTTCGGATCTGCAGCGGTACGTTGGGGGTGGGAGAAGGGACAACGGATGAGACGGGCCGATGTTCGAGAGAACGAGGTGCATTCATGCGACGGTTGTGGAGGTTAGAATTTGCAGGATAGGCAACCATGAAAAGAGAAGGTTCAACTATAATCTGCTTACAGGCTTTGCACTTAATCTCCTCTCCTTCATCAAGTTGGAGGGAAATCAAAACATGGTGGTGGCTAAAATGTTGCAAATCTTGAAACCTCATCTGTCTTTTCTATGTTCTTACTATGGATGTGGGATTCAATTGGCTAACTATTCGTGTCTATATATAACATATCTATACTTTATGGGAATTACAAATAATACGATCAATTCATTGTATTCCCTCTGCGTTGACTAATACAGATTAATAAAAAGTCAATACATGCCTGTACAATTATTTTTCTTATAATTCTTTATATATAAACAAGCATACACAGACTTGAGATCTGCTTTGCATCTGGTTGTCCTGTAATGCTTTTTACTTATCTAGGCATTTTCTCCCTTTTCAGCCAAAATAGAGAGAAGTGCAATCCAGGTATTCTAGCCCGAAAAACGAACAGCCAACTCGAGCAGAACAAATACAAGGCCTGATTCTTAGAATTGCAAATCTCACTAATGGATCATTAAGTTTACAACACAATTTCTAATGCTAAGAATCCTCAAGAAAGGTTATTTAGCTTACGTTTGTTACTGTTCATGTTATTGACTTATCATGATCGTTAAAACTAATATAATATATTGGATCCCAGTGAGAACGGGAAAGATTTAGAAACTCATAATCTTAAAGAACTCAAGATTTTATTTCTGATTTTCTATTTCTTATCTCTCTATCCAAAGTCAACTTTAATATAAGCTAGTTTTAGCAAGTTGGTGGCTTTTTATTAGTTGTTGGATTCTTCGTAGGCACATTAAATGACATGTTATGTGCATTGACTTTGTATATATATTCTTAGAGCAGATTCATTGGGATGTGGATTGCATCAAAAAGATAGATGTGGAAGGTCTGCTAGAAATTCTTCCCTTATTTTTTATAATTTATCTTTATTGAGAATATTTCTTTTTAATTTTTTATAATTTCTATCTATTCTTTCTTTACTAGCTTTGATCTTATGTGACGCGACAACATCCGATGTTATCATGTGCTTCTGGTGTTGCCACGTGGCAATACCGGATGTTGCGACGCCCACGATGAACATTATAATCAATGTTCACCGTGAACATTAGATCATTTCTACTTTCTTTACATCTTCACTCTTATAATTGACTTACATTAAGAATAATCTACATCGCCACCGAAAATGCTCATATTCCCACTTTACCAGTCGCATGCCCAACATTAATTTACATCATTGCAGGTTGATTAGCAAATTGGTGGGTTTTTTAGTTGTTTGATTATTCCCAAGCAAATTAAATGAATGGTTCTATGTAGCGTTCTAAAAGGCTCGTATAAGTGGCATCTAGGTATCGCCTAGGCTTGAAGCTCGAACAAAACACCTCGCTTCGCGTCTAGACGTTTTTTCCCCAATTTCTAAACATTTGAATTTTTTCATTCCTCTCTTTCGTCTTCTCTAAACGCACTTTATTAGTTTTTTTTCTTTTTATAAAAAATCTTTTATTTCACTTTAACTTATTATTATTTTAAAAAAAATCATTTGACTTTAATTTCAAGTTTTTAAAAATTTTTATTTGTACAAAAATTAAAAATGACTTTATCTAAATAGTTAAATAAGATTTAAGTTATGATATTATCTACATTATGTAATTATGATTTTGAAACTCGTTATTTTGTTGCAAAGTCCAAAAGCATGTATGGAATTCTTATAAATCTATTATGTAGGACTTGTCTCGTTGAAAATTGAAATTATGGAAATATTCTAATTTTTACATTTCGAAAACTTGAAAATTGTATAATTAATTAATGATAGAAATTATTAAGTAAATATAATATTTTTTAATTATTAAATAATTTTTTAAGTGATTAAAATTTTTAAATAATATTAAAAATATGAAAACATTTTTTTACGCACAAGCTTCGTCTAGACTCATTTAAGCTCTTAAAACTGAAACGTCGTCTTCACTCCTAACTACGATTTATACTTTTTAGAACACTGATTATAAGCTTATCATCTTCTTAAACAATCAACTATTAGGATAATATTCATATTTCTTTGTTTTTCTTTGGAGCCAATGAAGGGATAAGCTTTTACACAATAATCCACTTATTTTTGCAATTATTGATGTCACGTCTACAATATTTAAAAAGAAATGATTAAGTAGAAACTTTTAAATACCAATTTTACCCTTATTTGTTTAGCTATATGCCCAATATATCCTCATTTGGCTTACAATATTGTCCTTAAATTTTTTGTTTTTTTTTGTCAACTGTGTTCTTATTTAATCTTCCTACTTTTCCAGGCATTAAGTTAATTTCGCAGCTTATAAAATTAATATTAAATATAATGCCGTTTTCCAATCTTTATAATTTATATTAATAAAATTATTCATGCATGAAGTTTTCTTTTATTTTTTTAACATCCATTAGTTATTATTCTGAAAATAATCATTTTAAATTATTTTCCTACAAAAACACACATTGATTCACAAAAGGAAAAAAAATAAAAAAAAATACTGAAAGATTACATTAATACGTTCACCTTGGCACTAAAATTTATGTTTTACATTCACATATGTTCACTAAAATTTCTTGTATTTTTTTTAGTTACATATAAAATAAAACATGATAGAAAATATATATAATTTCCCATGCATTAAGTTTTTTTCTGACATCACTAAGTTATTCATTTATGCTTTACATTCACGTCAATAGTACATAACGTTAATTATTAAATCACTATAAAAATTCTAAACCATCAACATAAATGTCATTAAAACCATTATTGGTTTACATTATTTACATTTATTTGCAACTTATTCTGAAATTTATGCCCATTATATAGAATAGAAGTTCTTCAAATGTCAAACAATAAAAACCAATCTTTTTCGTTCTACTTCATGCTAAAAATATATAACTAGAAGTCTGTACCAAAAGGTAAGAATTGTTATCAACGAAAGCAATTTCTTGTGGGCTAGAGCTTCTCAAAACTCGAAAATATCATAGGTGATGCTTATGTATGTGAATTTATTCATGTTGACATTGGAGTTTTGAAGAAGTCGATTTGCCTGGGACGAATTCTAAACAACATGGTTGCTTTGGTATATGATGGAGTTTTTGATTATGCTAAAAGTTAATGTAGTTTTTTTTTCACTTTATTTTTATTTATTAATTCTTTTAGTATATCCATTTAAATGATGAGTATCGGCTACTTATAAGTTGATGAGGAGATATTATATAATGTCGGAATTAGCAAATACCTTTTTATAGAAGTTCCACTATTAGATTAATTGGTTATATTTTTATAATTTTTCTGGGAAGTAAGACCCAATCTATGTTGTTTAAGAACACAATCGAAAAGTTATTTGCCGTGCTTGAGAAAAATTCTTTTTAAGCATTTCAACAAATATCTTCGCAGCACTTTCAAAACGCCCACTTTTTATAAGCCTAATCACTGTATTGCATAAATAAACTTCAAATTCAATACCCATTTAGACAGTCACATAATCAATATTATCTGCAAATGTTTTGCCACTTTCAAGAAACACTACCAATCCATTCAACAACCTGAGATATCATTTGGTATTTCGAAGCACATTTTTGTTGAAAACCCTGAATTCTTTTATGAAACAGAGGGGCTGAAGTTTCAGTAATTGCAAAGCCATTGATTGTTAATGGGAACTCCATTTCTCATCAGATGATCCTAGTTTTTAATAAGGAGGGTTTGAAAGAGTTAAAGCCCTCAATTATACTTCAGGAGTTTGTGAACCATGGAGAAGTGATTTTAAAAGTTTATGTGGCTAGAGGGCGTGTGTGGTGGGGGTGGGTTTTGGTTTTAGGTTTGGGCGGAGTGGGGTGGGTATACGTGGTTTGGGTTTTCCTTTTTAATTATTTTATTATAGAAAATGTAAAGCTACAATTTTATTCTTTTAAAATTAGTTAAATTATAGTGAATGTAAATTATCTAGTCAACTAACGATCAAACTAACAGTTTCTATCCATTTAGACATTGGGTGCGAGTTTTTTAAGGATCTGGTAATGTGGGTGGTACAAATAAAATGTTTGTACAAAATTTGCAACAAAATAAAAAGTTTGGAATCGTGGCTTCAATTTTTCTTAAAAAAATATATTTTATAAGAGAACTACGAACTCGAAATAACTAAAAAGGTAGACCACAGCCCATGCCATGAATATATAAAGTTCAATTGCCACTCGTTATAAAAAATTAAGAAATCTTTTAAGTTTATAAACGATGCAAGAAAATAAAAAGCTCGAATGCAAAGAATGAACAACTTGATTCATCACCTTACACAACAACCCTAGCTTGGATTTTTTATTCATAAAAAACTCAAATTGCAAAGTTTAACACATTAATTTCTGAAATGTAACAATCTAATGTGATGCGAGAGGCAAAGAAGTTTTTGCCAATCATGATTTTTTAGGGTTAGTCAAAATTTTAGAAAAATTACTACCTATATTTGAGTTTTTAGGTTTTGTATTTTTTAATTTTTTTTTTATCTAGCCTATAAACTAAAAGAAAGTTATATAAAAAATCGATTTCATTCTGATATCCACTATTTTTGGTTTTGGAATTAAGAACCGACTTGGACCTAGTCGATTTTTGTTTCGGTTCCTAATTTATTTATTTCTTTAAACCGGATCGAATCCTCCGACTTCAATTCGAGAGGTTCGACTTCAGCTAAAATCCCCAAGCCTAATTTTATCAAAGATTCACGTTCATAAGAAAATACAAATGCGGACACTACAATGATTGTTGTTAGTGGTCGCTAGTAACCATCATCAGAGGTCGTAGCATAGATACAAAATTATGATTCGCCATGAAAGATTGTACACTGTTGACAAGAGCATGCGACATATCGATCATGATCACCATGGACCTTTTTTCAATAGGATATTGTGACCAGCCTTAAATATGATGGTGACGGTCTTTACTGTGATTTGGATGGTGATAATTGAGAAATTTGATAATGACATCATTTATTGCGAATATGATACAATCATATATGTTTTAATGTTACATTTATTTATCACATTAATTTTTTATTTTTTATTTATAACTTTGAATGTCCGGATCAGTTTGCGCGCACCTAGATTAATCACACGAGGCCCTGAAATTTACGACCAAATACTCATATCAGTGGCCCTGAGGGGACTCGAACTAATGGCCATTGGAGAGCAAACCCAAGATCTGACCAATTGAGCAACCCCTCAAGGTTTATTTATCACATTAATTAAGAATGTTGTATTAATAAATTTTTTTTCATCTGGAAAACCCCATTTTCGTGCAATTGTGTTTTGTTTGGGGTGAAATTGCTGAAGATTTGGAATATGAAAAATTGTTGCACATGAATACAAAATGTTTTCCTAAATCTGAAATTCGAATATTCCATTCAACTGTAGATGATTAATAAATTATAGCACAAAACTTCTTGTTATATTAAGTCCCTGTTTGGTACACATTAAAATTTTCATTCTCATTATTCTACTCATTTTTAACCACACATTTTTTAATAAAATAATATTTTACATCACATCAATAACTCTTCTTTCTTTTTCAACCACACATTCTCCATCGATCTACAATTTCAGAATACATTCTTTCAAAATAATGTGGCTCAAACACACCCTAATAAATTAATGAATGCAGATATTGACTCTATAAGGTTTCACTTGACACGACTGTTGTAATTAGAACTTTTAGCACTAGAATTTTGACAATATAGCTTTTGACAGTAGAGCTTTTATTAAAAAGCCATTAAATGCTTGGTTATGAATCTAAAAAATGATTTCGTATAAGCGTTATATTTATTTCATTGGATTAAAAGTTAGATTTTTTTTATTTTATATATTAATGTGTTAATTGATTTTAAAACTTCACTTAATGTTTACAAGTTAAAATTTCTCGTAAAAGCTCAATTGGAGCTTTTTAGAGAAGTTGAGCTTCTCCAAAACAACTTTTAAGCTATTTTTGTTTCAAAAAATACTTTTTGACTTTAGTCAAACAATGAAACTTTGAAATAAAAGCACTTAACTTTCGGAAAGTACTTTTAAACTTCGAAAAAGTCATTCGAACACATTCTAAGTACATATTTAGGAAATACTATAATTTCTTTTAAATTTAGTGGTTAAAGTCAAAAACTTATAGTAACCACACACTTTGTAGGACTCGCACTATTTAGTATATGTTTTGAGATAAAATATAAATACTTTTTAATTTAATTGTTGAAGTCAAATAATAATTTAAGCATACATTTTGTAGAACACAAAACCACTGGTCACATATTCGCAACTCATTTATATCACCTTTTAATAACTTATAATTTTATCCAAACAAGCACCAAATAAAAAGGACAAACGGAATTCATCAGTGTGTACAAAGAATCTTAATGTTTTTTATTATTTTTTTCTATTATGTATTATGTATGTAAATTTACATCATATTTTTTGTTAAAAGCGTTGCCGTTTAAATGCAATGAAAGTTATTAACTTTATTTTTTGCATTTATGTTAACAGTTTTTTGTCACATGTTTGTCATTAACCTTTTGTTAATTAACACATCTTGACCTTGAATATGGCGAAAAAAAAAATCGTTAGTAAAGCTAAAAAAATTTATTTGCCATTTGTATGTTTTACACAAGTAAAATAATAATATATACAAATTTTGATATAATATTTTTGTTGCACAGCTGTCACAAGCAATTTTATGAATATTGGCTGGAGATATTTATTGTTATAGGAATATTGATTGGAAATATTTTGCTGTTATTATTTTCTTTCTTTAGGAGATTGATATCTTTGCTATTTCCTTCTTAGTGCTACTTGCATTTAGCATTTCTTCTACTATTTAAACCAAGGCAATTAGTGCACAAAATAAGATGTAATAGAAAAACTTTCAATCAATAAAACTTGANCTATTTCCTTCTTAGTGCTACTTGCATTTAGCATTTCTTCTACTATTTAAACCAAGGCAATTAGTGCACAAAATAAGATGTAATAGAAAAACTTTCAATCAATAAAACTTGGGAGGGAAGGGAGTTCTTGGGAGTCTGGTGTTGTTTTTGTTCTATATTGTATTTTTACCACATGGTATCAGAGCCAGGTTTTGTTTGGAGATACTGATTGCTGATGGTCATACCGAAGGTGATCTAGATATCTCGTTCATTCCTATTTCTCTGGTATTCCGCTGCTAGACAAGGTGTTCACCTCCTTCCATTACCTAATCCGTTATTCAAACTTGTGTTGTCAGAATTTTTTGTTCTTTTTCTTTTTGAACCCTTAGTTTGTGTCTTTTTACCATCCGAATCTCTGGCAGCCGAAAACCAAAAAAACTCTACCAAATCTCTTACCAATTTTTTATTGAATGGTGACAACTATTTACAATGGGCTCGGATTGTTAAATTGGCGCTTGGAGGCGAATCAAAACTTGAGCACATTCTTGGCAAGGTTGAGTCTGTAGATGAGGCTTTAGAAACAGACGGGAAAAAACCAAAGAAGAAGGTCAGGATGTTGAATGGGAAGCCAATGATTTGCGGGTTATGTCATGGATCCTAAATTCCATGGAACCCAAAATCTATGATATTTTTGCTTATGCAAACACTGCTAAAGAATTGTGGGACTCTATTTTTGAGATGTATGGAAACTCTAACAATTCTTCTAGAGTTTTTGAGTTACAGCAAAGCATTTCATCCCTTAAACAAGATCAAGGTC
>CAIGRP010034550.1:0-16286 GCA_903798385.1 Fraxinus cuspidata
GTTTTTCTTTATAAATTCTTAACTTATTTTTAAAAACGCGTTTTCGAAAATGGAAAAGAAAACGTGTTTTCACTGTTTTAGAAAATCGAAAAATAGAAAACAACTTGAAAATAGTAAAGAGGACATCCTCTTAACTCTTTTAAGCATTGTAATCACAAAATAGAGAAGAAAAATGGGGCACATAAAGCCCATGAATTTCAACAAAAAGAATGTATTAGTGCAGCAAATGGAGGATTTAACTTCTCACCAATTAATGTTTCCTTGGGAAGGACCTCAATAGAAGAGAACAAATTCGTATCTGATCAATGAAATGATATGCTAGATGATTACATCATTTCTAAAAGATGTACGTCAAAAATCGTCAAATTACAGTGCCTGAAGACTGAGGACAATACAAGGGTATTCTACCAAATCTTCACAATGTTTGCATCAATTCATATACCCCCAAGTTGAGATAGAAGGCATATGATCAATATGGAAAGAAGAAACAAAGCCTTAATGAACCTTCAAGTGTACAGAAATGATAGAAACAAACACAGATGAACCTGCATTATCTATGAAAAGTTCCGAATTTGTCTTTCTTGAAAGATCTTCAAGAAAAAATCTGATATGAGCATGCTAAATGACGTTCAGAGATCAATTGTAAAGAGCATCATTCATAAAAGGTTCAGATATTTGGTAGACAGCAGGCATATTATTCCAGGTAAGACCCCATTCAGAACCCAAAGCAGAAGTTCCAGGGCTCGTATCTTTTACTTCAGTGCCAAAATCATCTCCAAGGAGGGCTGTTATATCATCCGTCACAGTGCCATGTTCCTTTGAACAGAAAGCAATCTGCTCAATCCAAAATGAATCGAGTAAAGCATCAGGCCTGGAGAAATGCAATTGATTCAGATTTTCTCTCCTCTCTTCATCCAGGATCCAATTTTGTCCGATACCTGTGGCAAGAAAAAAAATAATAGAACAATTCATGTCCTGCTAAGATAATTAATGCAATAACTTAATTTGGTTCTTATAACTAAATATATGTGGCAGTTTATACAGTTCTCCCACTAAAAAACAGCAAGATCATCAGGGAGGAGCATAGGAAACTGTATGCTGTCATTACACGTGAAAATAGACAAAAATAAGAGAATAATGATGCATGTGAATCCCAGGAACCTTCAAAACTGTCAAAAGGCACATCCTTGTTCAAAATTTCAAACTTCAAGTGTTGCCATCGTAATTCATCACAAACTAAAATAAAATAAGCACAAGAATATTTCAGAATCACCAAATTGATAGGATCCAGCTGACTGGAGCATAACTGGCAGATTCATCCTCTAATCAAACAGAATCCAGGGTAACATTCTATAACGTACACTCAGTTCATTACTGATACATGTATAAAAAAGTTCAATATCCAAACTGGATATACATTCTGTAATGCAAAGAACATGTTAAAAGAAGATTAGATGAGAAAAATGTATTCCTCAAAGATAGAATTCTATACCATATTTCCTTTCCCAAACCCTTTGATATCCTCCAGTTGCCCATCTGCAGCAATCAAGCCTCGTTGACCATCATTCCAAGTCACTACTACACTAATCCCCAAATACACTCCTTATCCCCAAAAACCTTTGATCTTGCCGCACAACCCACAGCTCCTCCCTGACTCCCTCTTCTCAAAAAAAAAAAAAGCCATTTCACCATCGAGGGTGAAAGAAATTTCATGAGTAATCTAGAAAGGTCATCTAAGAGGCTACGGGTAGCAACACTGCAAAGGAAACACAATGCCATAACATTACACATAATTGCAATTTGGCCCAGCATTTTTCGTACTATCACTTTTATTTTTATACTTGCTGAACTGTGGTATCAGAACTTTGGAAGGAGACCAGGCAAGTTGGGACCGTAAATAATAAAAAGTTCAACATAGGGATGGCAAATCCAATGTTCAATTTCCCTCCCAGAAAGTAAATTATCTTTCACAACTATATTTTTTCTCTTTTTCTTAATGCTGATTAGAAAGTGAACCGAAGAAAGAACCCCTGCCCATGGAAATTTATCTGGAAACATGAACATGTAGTTGCATTATGTAGAGTTTATTGACCAAAATGTCTAAACAAGGAAAGGGGAGAGCATAGTGACTACACAACTTTCAGTTTCAAAATTTATCAAGAGAGTAGCATTGGCCTGGTAACTAGTGCAGAAACTGAATTTTGCTGAATGGAGCACAATTCAAACAATAAACAAGTCTATTATGTATATAATTAGGTGGGCATGCAGAGACAGTTTACTCTCCCTTTCACTATATAATGAATAAGATCAAACATGTGTTCTCCTTTCTGTCAAGTGCAGATATACTTCTAACCTCTCATGAGCCAAAATCAGTCAACGCTTGTGTGTAAAATTAAAAGATAAGATTCCTGACACTAGAGCTCATTCAGAAACAACAAGGATGAATTTACGAGTTAATAATGGGATAGTCAATACTTCAATCACCTGTAACAGCCACAATATTTGTAGTTTTCAGGAACAGTTTAAGGTTTTGTATTTTGTAACAATTGCACCATCACAAATGCTGATAGAAAGGAAAACTAATTCTTACAGGTTATATTTTCTTCCAGCGAACTTCCAGTAGCACTCGTAGGAGTGCACTCGCTTAAAATTGAACCCTTTGAATTACCCAATGGGGACTTAGGGTCATGATAGCCTCCGAACACTGTGGAGGATATTTTCAAAGCAGAACTGTCAGTTACATTATTACAAGAAATCTTAGATGAACTTGTACTCTTTTCAGAAGACTGATTCCTTGAATTGCCCATTGAATTAGCCTCATAAACTAAAGCTTCCAATAGTCCACTGCTCCGAGGCGAAGGACAATCTGGTGGCAGGGGCACAGGTTGGGGAGACTGGATGAAAGAATCCACTAATTCAAGTACAGGGGGCAGAGGAGGTGATCTCCACTGACCTAAACTGGTTTCTTGATGTTGGAGTGAAGGGAGTTCTAACTTCATAGCACCTGCTGAGGGCTTAGAAGCAGAGAAGTTGCCATTTAATATAGAATGGCTGTGATTTACACCAAAAGATAATAGCTTTCTGGTGACTGGATCAGGGTCATATGGAAAACATGGAACTACTAGTTGAGACGTTTTATTTTGATAACCATCATTTTGATCCCTATCAAATGGGGGAGTATCATCTAAAGTACTGTTGCTATACCACGATATAAACTCATCTGGTTCTCGAGTTCGTTTCTGGCGTCTTGACATACGAGGATTAAAGCTATAAAACTGAGAATTAAAACCTTTCATCAAGAAGCTACTAGCAGAACCATTTGGAAATTCTGGCATATATGGTAAGACTCCCTGATTGGTGTTTAAACTATCAAACATCACATCAGGTGTCTGACAACCATTACTTTGCAAGAGATCATGACATCCTGTATCTCCATCAGGTATTCCAGGTGCATTTACATTTTGTTGATTCTCCTGAATTGCTTGCAAGCATAATTCAGAAGGATATAACGGTAAGCCAACACGTTGACGTCTTTTGATTCGAGTATTCCAGTAGTTCTTTATCTCATTGTCTGTACGTCCAGGCAACTGGAAAAAACAAGATGCACAGTGTTACAAAATTCAGATTGAACAATTTATGCTTACAACTTAGCAACAGTCTGAAGTTGCATCATAAATCTCAAGATACAATAAACAGTATTTATATGATTAAATTCCACAATCAGGTTTAACGAATATGGAAGTAGCAATTTGTGGTTTTGTGAAAGTTTTTTGTGCCAGTGATTTATTGGAGTCATTTCTTTCCTGTTAGGAGACAATAAAAAATCCAGTGGACATAAGGCATAGTTTTCTATCATTCATATTGGCAATCTAGCATCTCTAGTTTGCAAATAAGATTTTGGTTCTTCACTCCATTGCTTTCAAATCTTCATTTGCCATTTCTCAAATGATCCTTTCCTTACATTGATAAGTGTTTTTCCTTTTCTTTTTGTCTTCAGGCATGTAGGGAAGAGAGTAGCAAGGGTAAGAGTTGAGGTGCCCAAGAGAGATGGACGACATTCCTTACAGAAATTCACAAACAAGATCTACAATAAATTAAATCTTCGAGAGATTTAAGTTGGTTTTTAGCCACAAGTTACTGAATTGTTTCACTTTGTCCAGTTCCATAAATGATAGAATATTGAAATATAATATATGCAACTTAACATCTTTTTCTAGAACTCATTCGGTAACACTTCCACAGCATCAACTCTAAATCAATTCCACTCATATACTACAGTAACTTATATTGCAGTTGTGTTTCTATATATAAATAAACTAAATTCTTTAGATCATCATCAGGATATTATATAAATTGTAATCTAACATATTACAAGTAAGAGGGACTCACATGCGCAGCCATTCGAGCCCATTTGTTACCCATCTTAGCATGGAGCTCAATGATTAATCTCTCTTCCTCAGGAGTAAATGCACCCTTCTTCAAATTTGGCCTCAGATGGTTAGCCCATCGCAGACGGCAGCTTTTACCACATCGGGAAAGCCCTGAGTGTTTCTGGACTGCATTCCAGTTACCTTCTCCGTGCGTCTTCACATAGTCCACCAGAATTGCATCTTCCGCGGAGGTCCATGGCCCTTTCTTCAGAACAACTCCTCCTCCATTTGAGCTCCCTCCATAACTGCCACCTTCATCAAACAAAGCTGAATCAGCAGACAGTTCTTTGCAGTCATTACTGATGCTGCTGCTGCTCATCTTTATGACCAAGATCAAATTGACTTCTCAAACTCCAACAACCCAATAGCTCAAAGGATTAAAGGAATTGGGAGTATCTTTAACAAACTGCAGACGCTGAAAAATCAACATAAATTACTGATCCACTTGAAAAAATGAAATCGAACTCAATATTTAAAAACCATGAAACTATAATGGTCAACATGTCAATCGCAATTTCTTGTGAATATGATATACTTGGAGTCTCAGAGATATAACACTAATAAACAAAACAATTAGTATACAGAAAATTCTCCGAAGAAGACATGAGGGAGCACGAAAAACAAATAAAAGGCAAGCAAGATTTTGAATAAATGCTATCACCATCATCATGATCACCCACATACCCCTATCACTAAAAAAATAAATACAAAAATAAAATGAAAATGTAAAACGCCCTTGTGAATGTAAGTATAACATTCTTACAACAATAACCCATTAAAATCCGTATTTAAATTACCCTTGCCTACGATTAGCACAACAATTAAATCGATTTACCAAATCTAGAAGGTTCCCAAAGAGCTACAATACTATTGTTTTCATTAATTAAAGTTACGATACGAATAGCAAATAACAAATAAACGCAAAGGGAAATTAATGAAGAAATAGCAATTATTATCCTTAATTATCTGTCGACTGAGTCATAAAGCCTTCCATTTATATATACAAGCAATAAAATCCCATCACCTTCAATTAAATGCTTTCCTTAATTTTCATAGACGAAATCATAATGAATATAGTGGAATTACCTGGATTAGGCAGAAATCAATAACCAGAAAAGGAGCTAAAAATCAAGATGTGCAAGAAATATAGAAATAGGAATTGGAATTGGAAATCGAAAGCCAATTAACCGAGGGGGATGATTACAGTCTATATACACACATATAGATACATATATGCGCAGAAACATAGACGTGTACACAATTCTATATATATCGTAGTGCGTGCATTTGTGTGTGAAAGCGGGGGAATGGACCATATTTGCAATTCGGAGCTCACGCAAGTGTGACTTGAGGACCCCAGGATGACGGTCACGGCATTACCGCCTTTTATTTCTGTTGTTGTTACTCTCTCTCTCTCTCTCTCTCAAAACCTTTTTCCACTATAGCGCTTTTAAAATTGGCTTAATCAAATTCTTTAATTTTTAACTTTAAATTTTCAACAATTCTTATTTTCACAACGTCCTTTTAAATGTTAAAAAACAAAAATACCATTAAATAAACAATACAATTACAAAATATTGTTTAGTTTAAAAGTCAATATTGCAATTTCAATTAACGAGTAAAAACCAATCACTTCTCATTTAAAATTTCAAAAGCAGCTAACATTTTTATCTGTTTATTCCAACAAAGTTAAAATTATCTTATTTTTCATATATTTCAACCTCAAAATCTCATAAATTTATCAAACACCGAACAAGAAAATATTTTTTTATATCAATCATTAATTATATTTACATATGTTTAATTTCGTTTTCGTTAAATTAGTATACGTTTTAAATGATAAATCTTATTTCGATATAGATTAACATATAGATAAAAAAAAAATTTAACAAATCTATATATTTTTTGAAATATACAGACAAGAAAAAAATTCATCTACATATATATTCTTTCAGACAAGATTCATGGCAATAATTCCAGCAGTCGACCGTTACAGTCGTAACGATCGGAAATGGCGGATGTTAACAGCCGGTCCGACTTCTTTCTTTTTTTAATAAAATTCTGTTGCCTGGTGGTTTGACCGATTTTTCGACTACTCTTTCTCTTATAATTAAAAATTTGTTTCATGATGCAGACATGGTTGTAATCCTAGTTTGTTACTTTTGATGATTTCGAATTGAATGAAAAATAGCGAAGGGTATGGAAATGGACGAGTAATATACGTGGTGGTATTCCAATTTCCATAACGGCGAGTACATTACATGCGAAAATGTACCATGATTTACAAAACAAGCTGAAAGCCGATCTCTCTCTATACGATATGGAACTGAGATTTCAATTCAACGAGCATTCATTCATTCCAATTCCACACCTATGAATGTTGCTTTTGATACTGAAGTGAATTATCTATTTGAACTTAACAAAATGCACACAACTTCTCTTTTCGTGACTTTAGTGAGAAAGAATGCCGTCGAAGTTAAATACAAAGATTTGGATGGAAAGGATTATAATGTTAATGATTTTTGGAACATAGTGGAGATAGCTCGTAAGGATGCTATGGTTATTCCCAACACAGTTTCTATTCATCGCGATCTCGCTGTTATGCGCATAATTGCGTCAGTAGTTCGCGACAACGAGAATGAAAATGAATTTACAAATGAGGAGTTAATTGTTTTATCTCATCGGAGACATGAGTGGGGTAGGAGCTCAAGGGTTGGATCGAGTAAACCGTCATCTAATTCTTCGTCTGTGGTTCCCAATGATGAGGATTTTCATGTCGAGTAACTGTTTAAAACAAAGAAAGATTTACAAGAAGCTATGCACCGGATTGCCCTGAAATACAACTTTAAGTTTAAAGTAAAGAAATCAAACAAGTCATTGTTGACAGTTATCATTGGTGTTTGTGAGCGACGAAGATGGACACGAATGAGTTATTTGTAATTTGTAAGTATACACGAGAACATACTTGCGAAGTGAGAATTCGTCGAAATGATTAAAGGTAAACTCAAGCATGATTTATTGATCGACAGATAATGTACAAGTATCAGGATCTACGGACGATCATAAACCTTTGGACATCATTAATGACGTCCGTTGAGAATACGGAGTGGTCATGAGCTACCAGAAGACCTGAAATACCAAAGAATGCTCGTTGGAGGATTTAATGGGCTCGACCGAGAAGAGTTATGCTAAATTGGTCAGGTATTGCCATAACATGGGAACAACTAATCATGACCCATGCCCAATGCTTTAAGTTTTTTTTTTCATGGCTCTTGGACAATGCATTCGGGGATTTTGAAATCCTATGCGGCCCCTAGTTCTAGTTGATGGTCCAACTTTGAAAGTTAGATACGAAAGCAAATTAATTATTGCTACATATCAAGATGCAAACATCCAAAATTACCCTCTTGCAATCGGTATAGTCTACAACAAGAATAATATGTCGATGCGTTGATTTTTCACAAAGATGAGGGAAGTAATTGGAAAAGTCGATGACATTGCCTTTGTAATTGATCGGGAATAGTATATAATAAATGGTATCATTGAAATTTTTCTCGTACTGTTTGTACCATATACAAGGCAACCTGAAGACAAGTATCGAGGCAACGATATCGTTTCATTGTTCAGGAGAGCGGGAAAAGCAGTGTTAAAGAGTGTGATAAATTCATGGTTGAAATATGAAGTAAATCATTCCCGAATGGGATTATTTAACAAAAATGGAGATTGAACATTGGGCGCGATCACATTTTTTAGAACGTCGATACTATATGATGACATGAAACAATGCAGGGTCTTTTAATGCATTATTCAAAAAGGATAGAGAGTTACCAGTCAGCACAATGATTTAGAACATTTGCAAGCTGCAATAGTAGTTTCACAACTGACGTGCGGAATCACAAAATTGTAAGAACCCTCTAACCCTGGTTCAGGAGGATAAACTCTTCAAGGCTGCAGAAATTGTAGAAATTTGATTGTGGAACCAGTAGATGAGTTGCGCTTCTCCATGAAATGTGCATGTAATATAACATATATGGTGAACTTGACTGATAACACATGTACTTGTAGTCGATTTTAGTTGGAGAGTCTTGCATGTGAAGGGGGAAACAATGTACTATGATGGCAATCTCGCCGACCACCTGCTCCAACACGCAATAGCACGCTTCTTATTTTCTATCACGACAGGCGTCCTCTCCTCATCCGCTACCCCCTCCAGCCCAAGTACATCCTCCGCCCCAAGGACCACCACTCCCTCTGCCCCGGGGCTTACCACCTTCTCTGTCATCGAGGCCACTCATTCACATCGGAGACCGCCACCCCCCTTTTCCTAGGGGATCGCCAACTTCTCCATCATCGGAGCCACCCTCTTTGTCCTCCTCCTCCGCCACCTCTCCCATTCCCATCCGGTCACTCCCTCCCGCTCCACAAATAACAAGAATGATTATAATGCACCCTCATTTGTCAACAACGGTGGGTGACCCCCTCTCCGTCACCCTCTCGTCTGCATGCTATATCGCCTCAGAGCGCTGAGACCTAATCCTGAAGGTCTCATAAATGGTTTCTTAGCACTCCAACATCATGGGATAAATCTGCAACCTCGTCTCTCAACTCCCATCACAGTGCCCCTACCTCCCCTCCCAACTCCTCTCGTAGCGCACCCACCTCCTCTCTCAACTATCGCCGTAACACGCCAACCTCATCTCTAATAAATCCAGTTAAGCGGGCATACAGATTATATTCAATTTACATACCCAACCTTGGTTCAAGTTGGAATCGGACATTTGGTCGTCTAGAGTATGCGGAACGACTAATTCACGCACAAACCCTTGACCATTCTCCTCTTTCGACGGCGTCAACTCAGTTAGTACTTCAAGCTGACATATTGATATTTCAACTAGTTAGTGATCATGTTCTGAAATTTTGAAACGACATACAATTAAATCATAAATGTATAATATTCATCTGAGGTTTGTCGAGAAGAGCTGATAACTCTCTCAGATGGACTACCGTCTGCTTGGGATGCTAGCCAATGATGCATCCGAGGGCAGAGTGTCTCCCCTCTCCTAGTAAATCGGGTACTTAAAGTCTCATATGCCAGATCTACAACTCATACAATTATTATATATAAATTTAGTAAAAAAATATTTTAACGTTAATTATGTTAAACATTTACCTGCACTGTCAGGGGCAATTCACAAGTATCATACTTACGCAAAGACCCCTTGGACTTCGAGTGTGATCTGGTAAATACGTTTACGGTGTCCTCAAAACATCTCCCGCCCCAGGATAGTTGTTGAAGACATTGATGTTCCAAATGAAAAAGATCGATCGCAATCTTTTTGTGATGATACCCCATCACACTTTAAAGAATATAGACCGGTCCTAGCTTCAATCTGTCCAATATTGCGCCAATTAACTACGATAGAAGCACCGTCTACTATCCCTGAAAATACGCGTCGTTCAACCTATTGCTTCTTTGAGTATCGTCGCTAGCTACTTAGTTCCCCGTAATTTTCAGTCCAATCATCAAGGCAAACTCAAACATGGAGAAACTAGCGATCTTGCCCTCGAAGTCGAAGTCAAAGGCATCACCGTCGACTAACCTAAGTAGCAGACATAGTAATGCATCAATGATTTGCCCGAAGTATTGCACCCCTCTCAACTGGTACATGGGCGATCTTGCCCTCGAAGTCGAAGGCATCACCGTCGACTGGCCTAAGTAGCCGACGTAGTAATGCATCATGATCTGCCCGAAGTATTGCACCCCTCTCAACTGACACATGGGCCACAAGAAGGATTGGTGTAGCATATCTCTGTTCTGAGCATCGAGTTACTTCAATACAGTAATAAAACTCTCAAAACTACTATTCCAAGTACATTTTCCTGCCATCTATCTCAATTCAGCATCTAAATTGTACTTCATCCTATAAAAATTCAAATATTAGAACATTTTACAAGAGATAATGGATTAAAGCATAATTTTAGAAAATTAAGTAAATCGAATTGTAACTACTATACGCAAGGAATAGATTCATTTTACATTGACACTAATAAAAAAATAAATAATTTAATAAATTAAAGGATAAGAACGAAATAAAAGAATTACGGACGAAATAAAAAATAAAAACAAAAATAACTAAAGAAAATAATAAAAAAAAATTGAGCTCATATTTGGTACACATTAAATTTTTCATTCGCATTCTTCTACTCATTTTCAACCACACATTTTTCAATAAAATTATATTTTCCATCATATCAATAACTTTTTCTTCTTTTTCAACCACACATTCTCCATCAATATACTATTCCAGAATACATTCTTCCAAAATAATGTGGCTCAAACACATGAAAAAAATTAAATTATGATAAACAGAAAATAATAATAATAAATTAAATAAGAATTAATGACCAAAAATAAAAAGGAAAAATAAATTAAAGAAAATTATAAAAATATAAAAAAATAAACTAAGAATATTTTAAATTATTTTAAATTGAAAAAAAAAGATTAAATTATAATAAGAATAAAACATTAAGGAGTTTTTAAATTATTACCAAAAAATAATAATAATAACAAAAAAAATTATAAAAAAAGAAATTATAAAAATTAAATAAAGAATATAAATATTATTTAATTAAAATTGAAAAAAATAATTTTATCATAAAAAGAAAAGAATTTAAATTGAAAAAAATATTTTGATAATACGAAGAAAACAATTAAGAAATTTTAAAACTATTTTCAAAAAATATATATAATAAAAACAAAAAAAAATTAAAAAAGAAAAGAAAATTATAAAATTTAAATAAAGAATATAAATATTATTTAATTAAAATTGAAAAAATATATTTTTATCATAAAAAGAAAAGAATTTTAATTGAAAAAAATAGTGGGCCAAAAAAAACAAAAAAAAAAAAAACACTCAATAATCCACCTAAATAATGAAGAATAAACATCATAATTGTTAAATTTAATCTATTTGAAATATCATAAATGAAAAATAATTCCCGTAATCCCAATAAAACTAACATTGTTGAAAATAATGGTCGGCGTTGGGTTGACATGAGGATGACAACTTTGACTGGATCCCGACTATTAGAGACTGTGTATGAATTTTTTTTTCTTTTTCCCTCTCCACTCGTTTCAAGATGTGGGTATTTTTGGATTTTGGTAAATAACTTTACAATTTTAACTTTATGTTTTTTTTTATATAATAGTCAAACTCAATTATGGAATTATGACACTCTCAACTAACAATTTCCATGTATTTCCTCCTCTATTTCTAAGAGATTTAAATTAAATTAATTGGATAAAGCTTTAATTTTAGAGATGCATTTGGTAGAAGGTCAATATTTATAACTTTTGGATCAATAGACAAAAATGCCCTTAAAATTTTGTCCAAATTATGCGGTTTCTTCTGTAGAATGTAAGATCTTTTAGGGTCAGTTTGATAGCACGAAATTTTCTTAGGAAGTTGGAATTCGTTTTCCATTTTCCACCTTTTAGGCAGTTTGATAGGCTAAATTTTCCGTGGAATTCACTTTCCATCCTTACCTCATTTTCCACCAAATTCTTGGTTTTCAAGCAGGCTACAGGTTTTTTTTTTTTTTTTATTGCAATTGGAACGAATTATATTCCCAATTGTAACAAATTATATCCATTTAATTGATAATTTTCATGAAAAACAAAATCAAACGAATACCGAAAGATCCAAAATTTCAATATTTTTCATGTGGAAAATTATACCAATCAAACACAATTAATTGACAATTCCCAGTAAAATGAATTCTATACAATTCAATTCCCTGGAATTCATTTTCTTTCCACCCAAATTCCATCATTGCAATCAAACGGACACTTGGACACTTTTACAGTATTTATGCAAAGGTTTTCTGATTTAGTTAGGATGGGGATGGATCGGAAAATTGGGGAAGGATAGAAAAACTTGCAGAAGCGAAGATAAGTGGTGGTTGTTGATTTGTTGAAGACAATTTTTGGTCAATAAGCACCGCAACGGATTGTTTGTTTCTTGAAGAAGATTTTTGGTCACTGTTAGCGGCCGTAATGGTGGCAGCGATGGGTGTAAGGACATGAGTGGGAGTAGGGGTTTGGCACATTCCGCATATATTAAAATTAATTTTTTAGTAAATTTTGATAAAAGTTGATGAAAAGTGTAATTGAAAAGTTGTGGCTTCAATAAAATGTGTGTTAAAACTAATTATTAACTTTGATTTAATGATTTTAATTGGATTTTAATCCAAACCAAACAAATATGGTCATATTTGCAAAAGTTAATGTAATGGGTAATTATTCACGCTACATTCTTTAGTTATTACGTCACATTTTAATTTCATTTAAGTCCCGCAACGTTTGTTTACTATAATCCTTATGTCCTAAACCTTTTTTTCCCCCTTTTTATGCATTCTTATCTTCAAAATTTTGTTAATTAGCATATCTCATATTTTATACCGAATCCTTATATCCTAAACCTTTTTTTTCTTTTTCCTTTTTACGCATTCTTATCTTCAAAATTTTGTTAATTAGCATATCTCATATTTTATACCGATTTCTACCAAACAAGTTCATTCAGAAACATAATATAACTTATTTTTCAATCAGATTTAAAAATAATAATAAATATTAAAGTGTGATATATATATATATATAAAGGGAAATCATCATCAAAGACAAGCTTTGTTTATTGATAGAATGTTGAAGATAAGAATTCGATGAAAAAGAAGTATTGACAAATGTTTTATAAAGAGCAAAGGTTGAGAATCTTAAGTGAAATTAAAATGTGACGCTACTAATAACAATTGTGGTAAATATATAATTACCCTAATGAAATTTATATGAAAGGCTGTTTTTGTCTATTTACGTTAAAAATTACCATATTTGCAAAGGTTTTGAAAAGTGGTCATTTTTTAAAATGCACTTTAAATTATGGCAATATATCTGAATTCTCCTTGAGAGTTACGCTCAATCCCAATAATTTTGAACAATGCTTATAAGTACAAGAGATAATCATTTTTCGGGTAAATTAGAGTTGGGCTCCCCAACCTTTCAAGTGGTATGTTTATAGGTCCCTAACCTTCAAACGTGAAGTTTTTGATTCAAAACCTATTTAAATTTGTGAATTTTGGACCCCATGCCTTATTCACCACAATTTATTATAGGCACACCATATTCTAATTGCATTAAAAGTCCATAAATATTACTTATTTTCATATTTATGTTGACTTTTTTCAGTGCATTCTTATTTTCAGCATTCCATTAATTAGGACATATTGTTTCTGATAACGAGTTTTGCTAAAAATTTATATTAAAAGGGCGTAAAAAGATTCACGCCTCTCATATTTTTAAATAACAAAAAAAATATAACAAATACAAAAGTGCGACTAAATTTTTGTCTTATTTCAAAATAGGCTAACATAATTTTTGGACAAAAATGATCATCAGAGATAAAATGTATTAGTTAATGGAATGTTGACGATAAAAATGAGATGAAAAGGTTAAAAAATATAACTATGATAATAAGTAAAGATTAAGAACCTAAATTATAGTACATTTATGTGAAGTTATGGCATGAGTATAATTAGTAATTACCACTACATGTATGTTTTTCAAGTGGATGGAAGTTCGAAAGAACCTATATCATGATAATTAAATTAGAATCCTAGTTTTTGCAAAATTTAAATGCAAAAATGGCATGTTTATAACATTTAACTTGTTTTGTTTAAATTCAATGAGTTGAATTTATTGTTTATTCTAGTTTTTGCAATATGTTTAATACCTCACCTATATGTGGAGACTATAGATATACTTTATAGATAAGCTTATTTAGGATACAAGAAGAATTGGTTTTAAAGATCAACTTCGAATTGTCAAAGAATAAGAAGTTGTTTTAAGCGTTAAGTAAATTTTTAATAGTTTTATTGCAGAAGAATATGTACCACTTAGCAGCAGATTTTGAGAAGCAAATCACTTATTACAATACCAATTTAAACTCTTGTTGATTAAAGTACTTCATTTTAAAGTCTTTTTGTCATTACTTATTTCTTTTAGTCGAACGGTTAGACTTTTAGAGGAACGACTTCTTGTTTCCATTCGCCTCCTACGGATCGGAGTTAGATAGGCGACTAACATAGATAGATTGTCTAAAGTATAATATAATTCTCTGGCAAAAAGTTCTCAAAAGTTATATGAATGTGATTACTGCGAATGAACACGTAATAAAAGATGATACTATAGTAAACACCTCATGTACTTATCCATTTTACCGATGCTTAGAAATACTTACAAGCCAAAAATCCTATGAGGCTCAATTTGAGTTTTTGGTTTAAAATGCTTATTAATAATTAAAGCACAATTTAGTCATAATATTTCTCCTTTGTGTATGTAGGATGAGGTCTAGAGAATGAAAAGTCAAATATAAAGGCATGGACATGTTATCTTTGATTTCATTGATGTCACGATTAATATCATTATACTATTTTTAGTTTCTATATCTTGAAAAGATAGTATATGAATATAAAATTTATACATACATTATATGGATTTTTTTTTATATGAAAAAATAATTTATTAACAAACCAAGAAAAAGGAAAATTAGAGGGGGAGGGAGTGCTAATTGAGATGGTCGATCGTGCAAATTCTTCATTCAGATTTTTTATATGCTCCAAATTTAGATATAAATTGTAGTACTTACTGCTTTAAATCTCGCGAAAATGTAAAGTAGAATATGAAGTTGTGTATTTTTTTCTCTTTAGATTTGGATATTAACTATTTGAGTTAATGAAGCCCCTCTCGATAAAGCTTTTATGATGTTATAACTTGATCAAATTTTAATTTTAAACATATATTTAATTAGGTCTACAACATTTTTCCACTTTTAACGATATATTTCATATGACTTACTAGTTTATAATATAAAAAAGTTATCAAGCGCGGGCAAAATTTCCACTTTCGCCTTCAAATGACATTGAACGATAATTTACTAAGATTTAAGTCCTTGTAGTTATTTAGACGCATTATATGTTATATTGTGACAATGATGAACTAGTACTAGTAATGCTCCGTTTTGCAAGTTCAATGCATTGAATAAGATAACGGATAACATTTCATATTATTTTGTTATAAACAAGAAAAAAAATAATGGATGATGAACGAAGCGAAATTCATTCTGTTTGTTTTCTAATATTCAATAAATGTAGATGGAGAAAATGCACTATTAAAATAATTATTATTGTCCGAAATTCAACGACTATTTTTTTCGCCTCATAAAAATCCATTCATCATCCCTTGTCGTAACTTATTTGATAGAGTCGACTATAATAATATTAAGCCCCTGTTCGATCCACATTTTTTCTCAAAATACATTCTTTCAACACTCATTTTCAATCATACGTTCTTTAATTAAGTAATATTACACGAAATCGAAAAAAAAAATTATTATCTTTTAACTACATATTTTCCATCGCATCACATCATAAAATGCATTTTCTTCTCAATAATTTGTATCAAACACCCCCTAAAATTTAAAATTATCTTATTCATTATGTAACATGATAATATCCACCCAATGTGAAACTTTGATAGGGCCATACCATCACATGCCCATACTCCATGTTGTAGAGAGAGTGACGTAACACAACACGAGACGAGAGAATTTATCCTCTGCATTGCCCTTCCACATACGAGGTTTTGGTATATAGTATAAAAGTTGTATACGCGCATGTGCATTTTGTTCATGAAATATGCGTGCTTTCTCACATTATTAAACTCTACTATCGAATTTCAATCATTCTATTTTTAGTAGATGATGAAGGCACGGAATATTAATCCCCCTTAACCCGTTCCTCGTC
>CAIGRP010034553.1:0-13083 GCA_903798385.1 Fraxinus cuspidata
TGATTGCAACATAAATATTTTGAATATTTTATTTTTTATTTGTTGCTTTATTCTTAAACTTAAGTTAACAAATTTAGTTATGTAAGACTCTTATAAATGAAAAAATGGATTGTTTGCTATGACTTAGGAGCCTAAATTCTGACATTCGCTTCACGCCCTGCAAAACACAAATTCGGCCCTGCACAGTACTAGGACTCTTCACTCCATACAACTTTTTTTCTCTTTGAACACTCTTGATTATTTAGTGAGCCTTCAACCCCTTTTCCGAATCTACATGCGGCTAAGGCCTTATCAGTATCCCATGTCTCCCTACCAATAAGGACGTCAACAAGGTGGGTATGGAACGGGTCGACTATTCTCACCCCCGTCTAGTCGAATATTTTGTTACCTTACACCATCCACATACTCAGTAAAAGCGGGACGAGGTGAGTTTGGGGTGGGTCTCCTTCCCCATTTATTGCCCCATGTATTTTTTTTCTTTTTATGTTTTATTTATTTATTTTTGCTTTTATTTTTTATATTTTAATTAGTAAATATTTTTACTTTTTTTCAATTTGTTAAAAAAAACTTACATTCTATTTAAAAATATGATAAATCAAGTATTTTTGTTTGATAAAAAACTTAAATTTGAAATTAACTTTATACGGGGGGACTATGTTTCATGTATCCACCGCATACCCCCCTTCGGGGCAATGACACCCGCCCCGTCCCCATCCATGTCCCGTTTACCCAGTTAAGCGAGTAATCCATGCCCCCTTTGGGGTGGGGCTCCACAGGTATAGGGTTAAACGAGTTTTTTCGTCATCCCTACTACCACAACTCTAATCCTATTCGCCGTCATCACCATTGAAGTCGATGTGTAGTGATGGTAGATGGAAATGAAGTGTGGAAAGCAGAATAGATGTTGGCGGCAACAGTGATAGTGGTGGCGGCTACAGATCTGGTGGTTAGTTGGGGATTCGTGGTTAGTTGGGGATTCGAGGTGGCAATCGTAGTATGGCTACAAATATGGAGATCATCAATGGTTCTAGATGAGGTGGCGGTGGAGATGGAGGTGGAGGTGGAGGTGATGGTGGTTTTGAGGAGGAAGTGGTGGTGCTACTGCATCTTTGTGCATGTATTCGTGATGGGGTGATGTTGATGGATTGGAGGTGGTTTGGAGGTGGAGGTGGTAGTTCGTCTCATGAAGGAAGAGGTGGTGGCAGGGTTCTAAAATGAGTAATGGATGACAATACGTTTCGATCGAGTATAAATGAAGTGTGGAAAGCAGAATAGATGTTGGCGGCAACAGTGATAGTGGTGGCGGCTACAGATCTGGTGGTTAGTTGGGGATTCGTGGTTAGTTGGGGATTCGAGGTGGCAATCGTAGTATGGCTACAAATATGGCGATCATCAATGGTTCTAGATGAGGTGGCGGTGGAGATGGAGGTGGAGGTGGAGGTGGAGGTGGAGGTGATGGTGGTTTTGAGGATGAAGTGGTGGTGCTACTACATCTCTAGTTGTGCATGTATTCGTGATAGGGTGATGTTGATGGATTGGAGGTGGTTTGGAGGTGGAGGTGGAGGTGGAGGTGGTAGTTCGTCTCATGAAGGAAGAGGTGGTGGCAGGGTTCTAAAATGAGTAATACATGACAATACGTTTCGATCGAGTATCAAACATTACAAAAATATGCGTGTCTATGCGAAGCATATGCATAATTATGAGTTTTTTTAAATTTTTAATATTATTTTAAATATTCTAAACTAATAAATAAATACAATAATGCATTCTTTAAACTTTATACATATTCTTCAAATTTAAAAAAAAATGCTCAAAATCATTAATAGTACAATCACTTGAACTACATACATAGTTTTCAAATTTTTAACAAAACGTAATGTTCAAAATCATAAATACTACAATTACTTGGTAATCAATTTCTACAATTAGATTTGACAACAACGTCAGCTTAAAAACCTTAAGGGCGCGTTAGATTACCAATATTTTTCATAAAAAAATGTATTTTTCCCACCTAATTTACTACTTTTTTACTGTTTGATTGACAATTTTTTCTATGGAATATATTTTCCTACTTTTGGTCACGTGACCATATTTTCTCTTGAAAACAAAGAAAATATTTTCTTTAGGGAGAAGTGATTTTTATTTTTCAGGTAATTCACTCTCTTTTTCTCTCTCGTTTATCTTCTTTTCATCTACCTACCAATAAAAAACGGACAAGTATAATATTTTCTAAGTTGAAAATTAAATCAATCAAACACATTTAATTAATAATTTTCATACAAATAAGTTACAAGTAATTTAATTACCTAGAATTTATTTTCTTTTTGTGCAAATTTCATACTCACAATCTAATGCACATTACATATTGTCTAACTCTTTATCATAATTCAATTCAAACTCCTCTTCATATAAGTCCTCTTCGGTGTCATCCGTTATAAAATCATTATAATCATCTTCATTGGACTCCCTTTATTATAACTCGATAATTTTTGTTATTTTTTGTAAATGATAAGATATCATTATTAACCACATTCTCATTATTGCAACTATCAACAATCCATTAATGTTCATTACTAGCATCCCTTGCTAGTAAAACTAGAAAAAAAAAAAAAAGATCAAAGAATAAGGAGGCTCCGGCTAGGGGTAGATAGTTTCTAACTATATGAAAATTTTGTTTTGATTTTTGATTTTTTAAATGTCAAAATCCTATAAATTGTTATATATAATCCACATGCTTGAATGATTTGGATTAATTTGATATTTGTGGGCTCAATTTGCATTTCTTAAGTTAAAAAAATGGAATGAGGTTTGCTATGCCAATTTTAATAATTTTTAACACTAATGCGTGCATATTTTTGGTGTTTTAAGTGTGCAAATGCAGTCAACGAAATGGGTTGCATTATCACGCGCATAACTCATATGCTAGGCATTTCGAAAACGCATCAGTACATGCAAGTATATGCAATCATATGCGCGCATTTTAAAACATTGGCCTGGTGATTATAGATCCAAGTGGTAGCAGTGGTGTGAGGTGGCAGCGTCTATGGTGGTGGAATGAAGTGAGATTGGATGATGAGCATTCGAGACCAATTATTTTGAATAATTGTGATCGATAAAATGAATAATTTGTGACCAATAAATAATATGTAACATAAACAAATATATGATTTGATGCTAAATTTTTAATTGTGACCCACAATGTGTCATTGTGATTGTGACCCCATGCAGTACGTGATTGTAATCATAAATTGTCTGTTTATTGTGACCTTAACCTGTTTAATTAATTTTTAATTCACAAAATTGTTATCAAATGTGACCACCTGATTTTTGAAACTTTTCATAAATTTCTTGTTTTTGAAAATGTATCTTGGAGCATTTGTAGTTATATAGTTTTCTCTTTAGTTAAAGGTTGCCAGCCTTCAAAGACAAGTCCCAGCTTCTGGATGTCTAACCAATATCTATCAACCTTCCAGAATTTGATATCAGCACGGCCCGGTGGTTAGTTGACGAGCCCAATCATTTTAACGGGGCCAGCCCAGATTTTTCCCATGGACCAGCCCACTCGAGTTTTGGACCAATTCACGTGCCAGTTTTATCGGGCAAGCATGGGCGAGCCATGTTAGCCCCGTTTGACACCGCAACTTTTACAATGAAAACTTGAGGATGTTTACACTTGTATAAATAACAAAGGTACAATCAACCTTCTTTGTCATGTCCTATATAGCTTGGCCTTTCTTCTAAGTAATTCTTTCCCACCATGTATATTTCTCAACTAAACAGAACATATGAATAACTTAATGGATGGGATTGGTGATCTTCCACCGTCCCTTCTAACCAAGCTATATCCCCATGAATACTCGGAAAAAAAAAATTGAAAATAAACAAATCCAACAAAAGAAACGGTGAAGGAAATGAACACTCAAGTATTGACAGCATCAGTCGATGAGGGTGGCTGTGACATTTGATCTTGAGTTTGAGTTTGAGTTTGAACCTGAGTGTCAGCTTGCTCCTGGGCCTGCGCCTGCGACTGTGCCTGCTTTTGTGTTTCAACAAATCTGTTCATCCGCTCAAGCAATTGGGCAGCCTTGCGCTTGCCCCTTTCCGTGCCATTTGCTGCCAGATCATGTAGCGGATCCATCACTCCTAGCTCCTGAGACTCGACAAGGTATTGTTGGTCTCCGGAACAGAGATGCACCAAAACAGCAGCTGCGTTTTCTTTGTTCCTCGGGGATCCATTCCCGATGACATCTACTAGAACAGGTACTGCCTCTGCAGCTCCAATAGCTGCCTTCCCTTCCGGATGACTAGCCAATATTGCCAGTATAGCAAGAGCTTCATCCACCATACCACCTCGAGGTTCAGTAAGCAGCCGCATCAGGGTAGGGACGACTCCTGCCCTAATGGTCTTTCCCTTGTTACCTTGATATATGCACAAGTTGAAGAGAGCTGTTGCAGCATCCTTCTTCCCCCTTTGTGTACCTTCACTTAGAAGTGTAACGAGTGGTGGAATTGCTCCCGAAGCACCAATCGTAACCTTATTTTGATCTATTACTGAGAGGCTAAACAGCGTGGCTGCCGCATTTTCCCGTGCTTCCATGCTACCCTTTTTGAGCACATGAACTATACCAGGCACGGCCCCAGAAGATACAATACTTCCCTTGTTATCTTCGCATATGGAAAGGTTAAGAAGTGCAGTAACAACATGCTCTTGGGTGCGGGAATCAGGTGTTGATAAAAGTTGGACGAGCAAAGGAATGGCACCAGCTTCAGCAATTGCCACACGATTGTCAGCATTCCGCTTGGCAAGAAGGCGAATTTCACCTGCTGCAGAACGCTGGTCTTCCGGGTTTCCAGCCGTGAGCTTATGGAGGAGAGCTTCTATGTTTGTACGCTCAGCAGGGGAGAATGCAGATGTGGTCTTACTTGGTTGACAGCCTGGTCGTTTTGGGGGTTCAATTCCATTTGTCTCGCACCACTGCGCTATAAGGCTACGAAGTACATAATTTGGAGTAAGAGCAGTGCTAGAAAGGGCTTGTTGTGTCTTTGGACAAGTGTCATGTCCTGCTTTCAACCATTTCTCGATGCACGATCTTTCATATGTCTACAGCAGATAGAAGATTTAAATCAGTTTTAAGTACAAAAGAACCAATCACGAAAAATTTCAACAAAATTCTCCAACCCTTTCCTTCATGGAGTTCTAAAGTATTTTCTCTCATCATTTACTAGAACCGGCAACATGAAACATTAAATTGAACATGTCATGTGCAGACTACAATACAAACTTTGCCCTTGTTTGAGCTTCATTTTCTCAAAACTCATTTTCAACCATATATTCTCCTAATAAAATAATTTTACACATAAACGCAATACTTTTCCCTACTTTTGAACCACACATTCTCCAAAAAATCACTATTCCAAAATTTATTAACCTAAAAAAATTGGGGTTCAAACAAGGGCTTTTTCTATTTCTCAAATTTTAATTCATTCTAGAGCAAGGTGTTCAAGGCAGTATGTTCACAGCACCATGTTCATTCTTTGAAACAAACTCCTAAAGAAAACAATGTTGGACAATTCATGTATCATTTCATAATGAAATGAATAAGAAGAAACAAAAGCAATATTTAAGATTTCAACGAACGAGAGAGAGAGAGAGAGAGAGATAGAGTATTGCAACTGGTTTTATTGAACAAAAGGCAAAAATCCACCGCAATACCTGTCCCGTTGAGACAATGACAGGATCCTTCATCAGCTCTAACGATATAGGACAACGGAAATCATCTGGTATGACAGGGTTCTTCTGAATTCCCTCTGTGGATATAATTCCACTACTACTAGCAGGAATCGACTTTTCCATAAAAGGAGAATCGATGTTAGGATTCTCTGTCTGCACAAAATCCTTAATTTTCTTCAGTAGCATAGACATCTTCTCTATGCTCCGCTCTGGGTCCCCACCAGTGGCAGCCACCATCTCATGCAAAGCTAGTGATTCTTGAGTCAAGTCAGCTATACCGCCAAGCTGTAACTTGTCGACCAATCTCCTTAAGACATCTGTATCTCCAGAAGCTTCATTATTCTTGCTGTAAAGGGACAAAAGATCCTCATACACCTCAACATCGGCTGAGTCGACCCTCCCCTTGGCTCTTTTGAACTGAGCAACTACGAGCTCAATCTGGAAACAAAATAAATTAATGATCGAATAGATATCAGAGACATAAAAATTAAACAAATTCCAAAATCGGACACATGCACGTTCAGACGAACAAATCCATCCAAAAAATCATCATTCATGCACTGGAAACTGCTTACTGGACCCGTTACAATAATAAAGTACTCTGCTAGAATGTCCAGCCTTCATGGCTGCGCAAGTTCACCAAGTCAAGAACTAATTTATACCTGTTCCTTAATTTCATCAGATATGTCAAGTTTTTCGAAAGAAATTCCACACAAAGCTTGTTCCAATTGAGCCGTCACTTCTTGAAATTTTTTCACGACTTGTTCTCTCTCCAAGACCTGCAAGTGATATTTTAGTGCTTCATTACTGGGTAGATGAGTATAGGACAGAAGACTGATATTGGCAAGCAACAAAGTTCAAATTCAATATTTGCTAAGAGGAATTAATTACAACAGATAAAATCTAAAGGACACTTAATGCTGGGGCAGACATTAAATGCCAGCAATTAAGTTGGGGTCTTAATTGCATATGATCAACTTCTTCCTTTTACGTTCATCAAAAGCTAAAACCAAGGGTATTTACATTAATCAGGTATGTGGGCCATTGCAAAAGTGAATAAAACAAATGTCCCAAACCATAGATGAACCAAAGGAAATAATTCAATATGTTCAATATGCATGCAGTGCCAAGAGAGGTTCTCCAAAAGAGAAACGAGAATCGCATATAAATTTCAAATTACAACGTAATCACAATAAATAGATATCAGTGAACACTTGAATAATAATTCCAACAGTTAAAAAGACAATAAAGAAAAAAAATAGAATCAAGCAGAATTAGGAAAAACACCCCAAATCATCTTTTTTCTCGTGAATCTGTATATCCACTTAGAATTGTTAGAGTCATATTCTTGCGATCTTTTTCGATCTTAAACAATCAATTAAGATCTCTACGTCACACCCCAGCCGTGACAGTCGAATTCCTGCAACAAGTGAAACTTGCACTCGAGAATGCATGAGAAGTGAGGCAAGGGGCTAAAGGCTTGGTGACGAGATAGCCAAAGCTGGTGGACAATGCAGGCCAGCATAATGCACACCTTGTGGATAGAATTCTATACATGAGGAAAGACAAGTAATTTAGAATGTTTCATATAAGGATTTGGTAGGAAACTTGTATAAGCACTTTAGAAGGCTGTGGAGACAACCTTGCTAGAAAGCTCACATTATAGAAAATTCTAGCATAAGAATAGTAACCTTTGAATAGGTTTAAATTATATTGTCCATCTAATGAGGAGGGAGTATTAATCAGTCAAGGGAGTTCTGGTAACCAACCAAGTGAGAGCATCGAAGAAAGCTCGAGTGTACTTCTAATTCAAGAATAATTAAATGAAAACGAATGTGTCCTATTAATATTTTAAATACATTCTTATGGTTCCCAAATCATATCAAAGCTAGTGTGGCTGAGTGTTGATAAGTTGTCTAGAATATAACCGCGAGCGGTGGTAATTAACTTGCACTTGTAAAAATAGAGTAATTGCTAACATGCGAATAATAGAGTAAATAGATAAAAACATGTCTTCATATTCATGGCGTTCTAATGTCCAGCTACAACTTCCAGGAATACGTTACACGGTGAAGGGAAGTCAAAATCGAGAAGAAATAACTACATAGAAAATATACCATTAAATAATTAACAAGATCATAGCATATACAATCCTTATCCATAAAATAACTAGATTATTTACTTTTGGCCAAGCATAATCCTAATCTTAAAAGAAAATACAATAAAATGGATGGAACCACCACTTGATGGACCCCAAGCCTAGCTACAAGTTTCTAGACATAGGAGTGGAATTCTCTGAAAAGCTAAGGTTGTGGGAGGCCAATTTGGCCCACTTGGAGACTTGAGAATTCAGTGCAAATCCTGCTAAACAAGTCGAGTGCCGATAGGCAAGAGAGAATTCACTAGTTTAGTTTTGTGGCTCATAATAGTGAATATGTAAACCTTGGGATTGGAGGTTGGCCATCCTCATCTACATTCTGACTTTGCCTATCAATAATTTAAAGGGCTAGCTAGGTTTCTTTCCTTGCTATGCTCATTCTCTTCAAATGTTACTACTTTTACCTTCTTATAGTAGCTATTTGAAGATCTATCTTATCTTGCTTACCTTGGATAATAGGCTAGCTGGCTTAATTTTCTTACTACGATTATTCTGTCCAAAAGTTATTACACTCCTTCTTATATTAGCTATTTGAATATCTAACTTATCTTGCTTACTGCGGATGCTAAAGAGTTCGAAATCGACAGCGGATGCTAAAGAGTTCGAAATCGACATGTGATCATTCACCCCCCAATAAGCGAATTTTCTCATAGTTATTAGTTGTATCTTACCATTATGCTAAAAGTGTATTATTTGTCACTCTCATTATAAGATGACCATAAGATATATCCAACATGTGGAGTGCTTATGGATTCTCGGTCAACTATTAGTCGTCGAATATAACGAAAATATAAGACCATCTCAAAAGTTTCAAAATCCAAGCAAATGATGAAAACTCTGAAACTTATCTATGCAAGAACAATCCCGGTACTAGAAAATCTTGAAAAAAGCTCACTTTATTACTTTGTTCACCCCATTTCTCTAACACTGTATACACGATGTCATGTAAACGCACAACATCTCATCTAAATGCAAGCCAACGACATTCTAAATTTCCCCAATTTCATAGAAGATTAGAAATATGTTTAGAGAGCATTAGTGTCAACTTTGAAAGCTATTCTATGCAAGGATCCCTAGTAATAGAGAATCTTGCGAACTCTGGTCCAATATAAACAAGAACCAATCCCATTGAAAATGCTTAATGAAACAATTCAGATACACTAAAACACAAACCAAACACAGGCTAGACTTTTCACTCTGAAAACCTTCATTTTATTTTCAAAGATTACTAGAAAGCGAACTCTCACCAAAAACACTGATATTTTCTTAATCTAGAAAGGAGACCACGTTCAAAAATCAGATCAAACAAAACCGAACTAAAATAATCTGTGATCCAAATTAAATGAAATGACCATTGAACATTAGCATGAAAATAATTAAAAAACTAATAAAGCAGAATTATGCTATACCCACCAGATAAATCTTGCTGCCTTCACTACCAAATCGAAGCAACTCTTTGGCCGATTCAAGCGCGTTTGCTAAAGAAGCTAAATATTTAATGGAGTCATCAGGCAATGGGTCTTTGCTATCTCGAATTTCTTCAAACATTGGAGTCAACAGCTTCAACCTCCGAGCTAGATTCGTGTACTGCTTCTTCACTGTGCTTCTGTAATCGGAAATTGCCGAAATTTCATTAACTGTTTCGATTAGTTTTTGCGACAATGCTGATTTATCATCCTCCATTGTGATTACAAAAAATAATAATAATAAAATAAAAGATCTGAACAAAAATGCAGAATCGAAAAGGAAAAAGTAATTTTGGAGAATTGGAGGGGTGAAGTCAACGTAGCTCAGCAAAATTTGATGAAGAATACTTGACCAGTGACTGGAAAAGAAGTCTGAGCCTCCTTCTTCTCCATTAGAGGGAGAGAGGGTTGGATTGGACTCCGGTTAAGGTGGGGTGAGGAAATTATGGTTGCGCGGCTGCGGGTTGAGTGTCAGAGATTTGCTCAACTCGAATTAGAAATGAACTCTTGGTTGGGGGTTGGGTTTCGAGTCTTTTAGCATGTTATGGCTAACAATGAATACCCGTAGGAAAAAGCTGGAAAAAAAAAAAAAAGTAAATTAGCTCTTCCCTGATAAAAATTTTTAACAAATTTTAATAAAAAAATTGATAAAATGTGTGTAATCAAAAAGTTATGAACCATATTTCATGTGATGCGATCGGGACGGTCCTCCCCATCTGTTGTAGAATTTACGAGGGGAGGTGGTGCGGGTTCGGGTCTGAATATTAAAACATCAATCATGCTACTTGTACAATTTTATTTGACAATTTCTGTCGACAATTCACATTGACAATATCACATTCGTTCATTTCAAAAATTATTTTTAAAATCAATTATCCAAATTTTGACAATATCAAGGTTAGTCATAATTATCATGTATGATTGTACTAATATGTTAATTCTTAATACGTCGTTAATTCTCGCCCTATTTTTCCAATGTACTTATTTTTTTTAATTTTCATTTTTTTTTCTTAAATACAATTTTCTAAAGCACAAAAAAAAATAAAAACTAGAAGTGAGATCGTGTTTCTTGTTCATGCCTAAATCCCCCAACAAGACAAGACGAAACAAGACAAGGCAACATAATTTTGTCATCCTTAGGAAATACTAGTTTGTTGTATTCAAATATTTATGAACTATTTCGAATGAAACTATCAAAAATTATTTGCAAATTTTTTTTTTTTAGGTGAAAGTCTGAGGAACTTAATATCAAAAAGTAAAAGTACCAGGTGAGGTGTAGGTTGGGACGACGGCTTCCGTTTTTCCTATTATACCAAATATGTTAGGATAAGTGAATTTATTATAGTTTTAGGTAAAAATATAACTGCTTTTTTTTAAAAAAAAATTTATTCTATTTTCAAAATAATCTGTTAATTATTTTTAATATTCACCAATTGCGAAATTTACTTATTTTAAGAACTTGCATGGTGGTACTTACCAATATTCTAAAAAGCTGGATTTAAGTTCGTCCAAGTATAAAATTTGACGTTATTGTCTGATTAAACTTTACACTTTATTTGGAACCGATTGTAAATGGTCACAAAATATAGCATTCTTAAACTTATACCTCATTAAATACTTACAATTATCTGTATTACAATATTTAATTTCCTATAATACGTTATTATTTCTTTGTATTACTTAATCAATATCTTATGCATTATTTCATTCCTTAATTTCTCTGTAGAACACTAGAAAGAACTCGCATTCAAGATAATTTCAATTTCTTTGAAGAGAAACAAGCTTTTCATGTATATACCAAGTGATATCATATGTAATCTTTGATGACACATTTTTCTTCCTTGCAACTTCAAAAATGGTTGGGATGTGTCCTAGTAACCCATCCGACAATCAAGTCAGTAAAATAGACCAAAAAAAAAAAAAACGAGTTGGAGAACATAGATACAATACTCAGTACCAAAATATGATAACAAAGACCTGTATTTTGAACAAATATGATAACAAATACGAAGACTTTAATCCATTATTTTACACAAAAACATTGCAAGCGTGCTAGATTTGCTGAGTGAATCTCGATCACATCATTAGAGCATGATCATAGCCATTTTTCTAGCCAAAGTGGTAATGGTCAGTCAAGTTGTCAATGCATTTTAAATATCGACTTCAGCCCTTCTCTAGCTCGAAGACCAGCATATAAATGCTTGGAGTAGCTAAGCTCGAAATGAAGTTTTACTTCATCAATTATTATATTGGGAATTTACTTATTCACGCATGACGAAAAATACAACAGATTTCAATTCCCACCAATGATCTACTTTGTGTTTAGATAGAAATTATGATAAGAATATACATTTGATGAATTTCACAAATTCATTTGCTTTTCTTGAACTCCAATGATCACGATCTGCAATTCAAAATGTCTAGTCTCCAACGATAATCTACACAGAGAACAAGAATGACGACTATAATTTTCTTTTCTTGTACTAGCAAGAATAATGAATTATTTTTTACAGTTTTCAAACCCTAGTTGCCTATTAATATAAGCACAAGCGGGTTTGACATGTCTCTTAAATTTAACCCGGTCTAATATTTAATTAATCAAATTAATTAAATCTGGTCCATAATTAATTAATTCAATTAATTAATTCGGGGATATTAATGAGCAACTCAATTAATTAATTTTTAACATTTGTCAATTAATTGATTGGTAAATCTCATTCTTCTAGTTCTCTTTTGTATGTGACCCATTAGGCTCTCAATCACGATACCTAACGACATGAATTATTATTTTGATCTAATCAAAATCAATAAATTAAAACACCCCTTCTAATTTATCACTAATTTACATTCGTCGTCTTAGATTGACATCTAGCAATGTGTCGGACAATACATGTGACGAAAAATGTCACGCTGTGTGACAAAATCAAACTTGCTCGTTTACCGTGAAACTATAATCCTTTCGTCAATATGATCCGATTAATTATCAATCACATCTTTTATCCCATTGTTAAGTCAATGTAAGTCGAAAACTCTTTTTCGACTTATGAGTTCACATTGGCCAAGGATTTCATTATCAACTTAATTGGATAAAATGTAGATCATAATTTCTTACTATCTAAGAGTGATGAATCATCTATCGACCATTCACAATTTTCATATGATTCTTGATATACCCAAATGATGTCATATTAGCGGCCCTTGGTAAAGTAACATCCAACATCACCAAAGTATGATTGTCCTCATATAAGGTACTATGATGACCTCTAGTCTAATGACCAATTATACTACAGAACGTTAGAGATTAACCACTAACATTCAGATAGTTATCCATGTGGAATCTCCCAGGGGATCTCCAATGTTTTGTTTTATAACAAAACATCCACGTGTTCATTCAAGTGTCACCACACTTTACCTTGTGAAATCAACTACTTACTTCACAAGTAAGAAATGTCACACGTGATAATCTATCTGTAATAACGATATCCGTATCTCGTTATCATATACGATCACAGACGATTTAAGATTCAATAATATGCAATTTGTATCTCACAATCACAACTCCTTGTGATTAACAAATTATCAAGACTTGAATCTACGGATTCTATTATTTAATTTATTAGAATATTAATTCAATTAAATAATAGATTTTTCTATAAATATGCATCAATTATATATATATATATATATATATATATATATATATATATATAGATTTATAGTGTTTATAT
>CAIGRP010034563.1:0-15434 GCA_903798385.1 Fraxinus cuspidata
TGGCTTTGTTGGTTGACTACTCATTAATTCTACCTATTGGTCCCCTATTACCTTACCCTAAAAGCCCACACTTGATACCTCATTATATAGGCAACCCGTAACTATTGCGTTGTGTGTGAAATATTGGTAGCCTTTGTTTGAGAAGAGAAAAAACGGCAGTCGACTTTGTGCTCCTTTTTGCCTAGCTTTGTGCTCTTAGTTTCTTCTCCTTCTCAAGCCTGTGTGGCTTATTCTGGTGGCTATAATATTCCTCACCCTTAGCCCTTTGTGGGCACTCAAGAAAGCAACCGGTTGTTGGGATAGATTGATTTGAGATTGAGTTGTTAATTGTGGTGTCGATTGGTTTGAAAACTGAGCCCGATTTGTGGTGAGATTGGAGCCCAATATTCAACAGGTGTATTGGAATAATGATTTTAGAATAATATACCAACAAAACTTTCAACAAATAGATTTTGAAGTTTTTTCAACATAGTAATTTTAAAATAGTCAAAATGGAAATGATAACCCATCTTTGAAGTGCTAAAATGACAAAGTATGAGTTCAAAAGTTACGTATGCAATCATTAATAGTTCATCAAATATTTAAAGAAAATGTTGCATCGTAGAATCCACTTAGAGCCAGAAGAGTAACTAGTCGGACTTCTTGAGCAGTGTAGCTCTTTGATCCCATTGTTCTCTTGGGGGTGCTTTCCCTTTTCTTGAGTTTTGCGTCCACGTGATCTGTGTTTAGTTGATCTGAATCAAGTTGAGTATTTTTAGTCACCTTTTGAATTGATAGAGTAACAATGATTTGACAAATTTTAATTAGACCTAGACCTATTCTACATGACGTTTTATCATACAAAAAATAGTTAAACACAAAGACTTGTGAAAACGAAAATTCAAGTTCTTCTAGATAAGCAAACTTTTGTGGAATTGATCCATGACTAGACTACATGGAAGATATATTTGATAAGTGTATTTCACTCATACTTTAGATATCATTTAAATTTGATATTTCTACGAGTTTTAGGGCGTTTTCTTACACTAAATCGTCAATAGATAGCAATAATATTGTATAATTATTCCACTACGTTAATAAATTTCAAGTTTGGTTACTCGAGAGTGAATTTTACAACATTCTAGTTGACTTAGTCAAGAACAACTCCCCATGGTCATAACATTCTGTTTGGACATCTTGAATATCTCAGTCTAGTAGATTTTCTGGCACGAGAACTTTAACGTATATCGTAATTTATTCCACACACAATTTATATATTCTTTTTCTTGGCACGAAGTGAACTTGTTCAAGGTTAACAAGTATTTTTTTGTCTAACACGACAACAATAAATTACGCCCTAGTTTTACTTAAATTTCAAATCGATTACAAGAAAATGTTATTGTCATCCTTTGGTATCTTAAATTATTCGCAATCAAGACAAATGGTGACCTTGGAAATATTTTTCCTAGATTCATGTACGTACACTTTGTTCAAACAAACAGAGCTTAAGCATTGACTACAACGAGTCAATAGCGAGGACACTGATCTCTTCAAATACACAATCTTCCTTCCTCAATGAAACAAAGAAGCCATATCCCAAGAAAAATGGAGAATCGATTTTCCATGGCTGTTTTTCCATGTTTTCTCATTATTTCTGCATTAATGGCAGCATCAGCCCAGCAACAAAGATATTCCAATATTTCCCCTGGATCTTCTTTAACCCCCATTACAAATTCTTCATGGCTGTCGCCTTCTGGATTCTATGCTTTTGGATTCTACAAGGTATCAAATGGCTATGCCGTTGGAATTTTTCTTGCTGGGATTCCAGAAAAAACTGTAGTGTGGACAGCCAACAGGGATGATCCCGTTTATCCCAGCAACGTGGTTTTAGTATTAACCAATGATGGAAGGCTCATTTTGCAGCAGGAAGATAGAGATGACAAAAATATTGCGGAACCTCGCCGGTCTGTTGCTTCAGCTTCAATGCTTGACAGTGGCAATTTTGTTCTGTACGATTCGTCTCAGAATATCACGTGGCAGAGTTTTGATAACCCGACGGACACTCTTTTGCCTGGGCAACGTCTATTGGCTGGACAAGAGATGGTCTCCGCTTCCAAATCGAACCCCCCTGCCAAAGGGATTTTCCTTCTCAGAATGCAAGAAGATGGGAACCTGGTGCAATACCCTACAAAACTTGAAGTCACGTCGTTTGATGCTTACTATGCAACAGGCACCTATGGAAGGGGCGATAATGTATCATTGAATCTTGATAATAATGGCCATCTTTATTTGTTGTATGTAAATTCCATTATATTCAATATTACGACAGGACAATATCGAACAAGAACTATCTACCTCATGAGAATTGATGTGGATGGTATTTTTCGAGTATATAATCGTTCGTTGGATCTTCAAGGCAAGTGGTCTATAGAATGGTCATCCGATGTCGATAAATGTGTCCCCAAGGGTGTATGCCCGGTAAATAGTTTCTGTACTATGGCGGATGGGGATACACGGTGTGAATGTCTTCCAGGATTTTCACTTGTTATTCCAGGCAATTGGAGCTTGGGATGTGAGAGGAATTTTTCCATGGAAAGTTGTAAAGACAAGGATCAAAATGTCAGTTATAGAATGAGATCACTGGAAAACACAGCGTGGGAAGACACTAATTATGATATAATAATAGATATGAAGGCTAAAGAAGATTGTGAAAAAGCTTGTTTAGAGGACTGCAACTGTGATGCAGCTCTCTTTAAAGGTGAAATCTGCAGAAAGCAAAAGCTTCCATTGAGATACGGAAGAAGATTGCAGGGCGATTCAAACGTTGCTCTTGTCAAGGTGAGCACACGTTCATCCTTCACACAGGGAGTTCAAAATAATTCAGTTAATGAAATCAAGAAAGAACGTCGTCTAGACATATTAATCATCAGCATTTCGCTTGTTGCTTTGGCTGTATTGATCTTGGCAATTTCTTGGGTTTATGTCCACCGAAAGCATGTCGGGACCTATATGATTTCCAACAATAGAAATGTTGAAATGATTGATGATGTTGGTTTACAAGCATTTACTTATGCAGAACTTGTGCAAGCCACAAATGAATTCGAAGAAGAGCTAGGTAGAGGAGCATCTGGCACAGTTTACAAAGGGATCCTATCAAACAGCGAAATCATTGTGGCCGTGAAGAGGCTCGAGAAAGAATTGGCAGGAATGAAAGAGTTCCAGACTGAGATGAAGGTGATAGGGAAAACATATCATCGTAATCTAGTCCGACTTCTTGGTTACTGCCATGAAGGATCCAAGTGGCTTCTGGTATATGAATACATGAGCAATGGATCACTTGCAGATATACTTTTCAATCCAGAAAGTCGGCCATGCTGGAAGGAAAGAATCAGAATTTCTCTTGATATTGCCAGAGGCATCCTCTACTTGCACGAGGAGTGTGAGACACGAATTATTCACTGTGATATTAAACCGCAGAACATTCTAATGGATGAGCACATGTGTGCAAAGATTTCCGACTTTGGACTGGCAAAACTCTTAATGCTAGATCAAACATACACCGATACAGGGATTAGAGGAACAAGGGGTTATGTTGCCCCAGAGTGGCACAGGAATTTACCTGTAACAGTTAAAGCAGATGTATACAGCTTTGGAGTCGTGCTACTAGAAACCATATGTTGTCGAAGAAGTGTTGATCAGAGACTCTCTGAGAATGAAGCAATTCTTCAAGAATGGGTTTACAACTGTTACGCAGGTGACGTTGCCGGAGAGCTGAATAAACTGGTGGGATCTGAGGAGGTTGACACAAAACCATTGGACAGGATGATTAAAATTGCTATATGGTGCATCCAAGACGAGCCATCTATGCGTCCGTCAATGAAGAATGTTCTATTGATGCTGGATGGGACTTTAGACATTCCAGTACCTCCATTTCCTAATTCTTTCCAAAGTTCCATTTAGAATGTTTTTTCCCACGTTCTGCATTCTGATTCATCATTTTTTGTTGGTTTTGTGAAGGTAATTTGAGTGTGAGAACAGTTAATAAGTCAGGTTATAGATTGATTCGTGGACATTACTTGCATTTTCTTGGATGTTAAAGTTTAAGTTGAAGATTTTATTTCGGGTTTTCTGTAATTCACTTGGATGCATTCCCTCTATAATATGAAAAATACGAAATGGGACGATGTTATAGTGTCATATGATAGACAATCAAACACGAATGTCATTCATATCAAATTCGTATATATTCAATTTGAATAAAGACAAGACTAACAAGAGAGTTTTGGTTATGGAAAAATAAGGGGGACACCCCAAACACTCTACTACAACTGCATAGTTCAGATCACCTGACTTTACCTCCAAACAGTAACAACCTTCTGAAGCAAATTTTGGTCGATTTTAAAAACATAAAAATTCCTGATTCTACTTGTTCTTTAAAACTCGCATAAACTACACTACGTAATTTTAGGCTTTCATCAGTAAAACCTTATCGTACCTATCGAAACTTCCCTTCTTTTTACTCCCACATCGTGTTTACATTGACCAACAAAGTTTTGAAATTTAACTCCAGGAATCAGCCTTCCTTTCTAAGAAGAAAAACATGACCACCAAATTATCAAAACAAAGACTTGTAACTACATGGTCCTCATAGAATTCCAATCTATAAACTTCAGACTCCAAATTTCTGCCCCGCAGTCGAATAGTCAGCATTTTTAAACTTCCCCCAAATATAATCATTCATTTAGTTCTAAACTTACTCAAAGACACTCACAAGCTGATGAGCAATTCATCAAATATAGCCTTTTTCAAGTCACGGGCTAGACTTTTAGTATGATAATAAAATCAAAATTCATGTAAGCCATAAAAGTGAAGAGTTCTGTAAATCCCCATATGTCACAAAATTCCATCATATAACTTTGAATTTTACACAAGGATCAAATTATTAGCTTTCTTAATTACAAATTGGTGTTAATTTTATTTGTCTTTTATTTTATAGCTAAACGAATTTCAAAGGTTTATTTTCATTTAAATTCGGCTGAAAATTAGAGTCACGAAAAGCGATTTGTAAAATATTCACGACAGAAAAATGAAAGTTACTGAATTTTGGAACTTGTCACAATGTCTCCACATTTAATTGAAGGTCCAACAGTTAGGAATATGGAAATATCGTTTTATATTATTTCCTTTATCATCTGCATTATGTTTCCTTATTGCACTTGTCCTGATTTTGGTTATATGAAATGTTTGAATTTGACATGTGCATAAGAAGGTAGTGTATATTTCTTTAAATTCAGATTTTTTATATTGTATCATTGTCTAGTTACGATTTCTGCTGTTAGGACATGTTAGGTTTTAGATGTTTTATAATTAGCAATTCTGTAAACAAAAATGATTGAGTTGTACCATGTTTATAAAGTCAAGGAGTAATATGCAAATTATTGAAAATATGGTTATTAGGTCTAGGGTTCGAGAATGGCAAAAGGAGGAAAAATGACGCGGATTTTCGCTAGGCTGTCGCCAAGGTTTGGCTCGAGCTACAAAAGCAGAAGCANGTAAACAAAAAGGATTGAGTTGTACCATATTTAAAAAGTCAAGGAGTAATGTGCAAATTATTGAAAATATGGTTATTAGGTCTAGGGTTCGAGAATGGCAAAAGGAGGAAAAATGACGCGGATTTTCGCTAGGCTGTCGCCAAGGTTTGGCTCGAGCTACAAAAGCAGAAGCATCATCGTTGGACTGTCCCCCTCCTTAGCTCGAGCAACATGGTGTCGCTCGACTGTCGCTGAGCCCTCGCTCGAGCGACAGTGTTGTCCGAAAAAATTTTATTTCACGATTTAAGGGCTTTTTCCCCTACCTATTCGTTTGCTAACCTACCTATAAATACCAAAACACGTATGAACATTCTGGTGAGTTGGTTGAATATTGAGAGGGCTTCATCTGTGAGAGAATTAACATAATCCATCTTCTAACCTCCATCCATTGTGATTGTTTTGGTGAGAAAAATCTCGTTCCTATAATCCAAATACCAAACTGCATTTCCTCTACATCTGGTCAGAGTTCTGAAGATGGAGTGAAGTTGACTGAAGTTCCAGTATGAGAAGAACAACGTGTTCGTCGTTGATCCACGAGAGATAGGTGATTCCACAAGGCTAGGAGTGCTGCAGGGTAGCAGATTCCACGGAGAGGTTTGGCAACATCATCTAAGGATTGGTGCAAGGGAGCACATGATCCAGTGAGAGCTGTAAGGAGTGCAGATAGCAGATTCCACGGAGAGCTTTGACAACATCAGCTAAGGATTGGTGCAAGGGAGTACATGATCCAGGGAGAGCTGTAAGGAGTGCAGTCGGGAGATCAGATAGTACGAGGCGTCTAGTCTGATAGACTGTAAGTTGTTAAAATCGTTTATAGTGGATCGACTAGGCCCGGAGTTTTTCCTAGTTGGGTTTCTCTGTGAATCATATCGTTGTTCGTTTACTGGTCTATATTATAAATGTATGATATGTGGTATTTAAATTTAGGATTAAATTGACTGCATGATTAAGCATGATTAACCATCTAGAGATAATATAAAAATTCTTCCTTTTTTTTATTTTACCCTTTTCCGAATGAGACTCGACTCGGATCATTAATCTTGTAACATTTCGTTTTTACCACTTGAATTACGACGGTTACAAGTTTTTTTTAATGTCTTAAGAAGTGGCTATTTTGTAAGGGGGAAAACTCTTATATTAATGTACTTTGAAGCTTTATTTGACAGTTGTTATTCTTTGAAAACCTGTGAGTTGACTAAGCCAAGAGAAGCCTTGTCTTACACTAATAACTTGTTTTAAGGTTCTGTTTGGACAACTTCAGCAAGTTAATTCAATTTGTTTGTCAAATCAGAACTTCAAGGTAATTAACTAATATATTATTCCATATACATGTGAAAAGTGAACAAATAGACTTCTGTAGGTACCCTTTCTTGGGATGAGGCAGGATTTCTCTAAGGTGGTGAATCTTTTTAAATTAAAACACAAAAGTAACAAATTATACCTTATTTTTTAAAATAAATGTTAAGATTTCAACATTTTGTTCGATTTATCTCTAAACTTCTAAGAAAATTCAACACAAACACAACTAGATCATTTACACCCACATACGATCCATTGTGCGTTAACCTTTCGAGACGAGAATGGTATCAAAGTATTTCTTCCTTCTGATCAATTTTTACAAAATAAAATGTTAGATTGAAGGAGTGGAAGGAAGGTTATACATGATAACTCACTAGTTTTACAGAAGTCTAGTTAAAATACACAAGAAATAACATACTTTTACAAGTTTATGCATTAATTTGAGATAGATCAAAGTAAGCATTAGTTGTGGTTTTAGTGTCTAGCCGGCACTCATATCATATATTGGATCTATTTGGGTGATTCATGACGATGTCACATGGTATTAGAATCACCTTCACCGGCAGAGTATTTTTTTTCTTTCTAAAAAAAAAATAAATAAAATAGGCGAGATGAGGAAGCATAGGGACCTTAAGCCTATTTATCAAGTGTGAAGCCACTTGTACAGACTAATGTTGCCAGAGTATTGCCAGGGAGACAGATGGCATCTCTGGATTGGATGTTGGCAGGAAGAAATTTAAAACAAACCAACTAAATGTTGACACCTAACATCCTGAACAAAATCTGGCAAAATCCCCAGTATGTGTGACATATCATCAAACTAAGCGGGGTACTTAATTAATTCTCTTTTATATATTATACATAGTTATTAAATCCAATCGGAAAACTCGGATGAGGAGCTGGGCCATCATCCATTTTTTTACAATGGCGGGAGAAAGGAGCCCCGGGGGTGAAGATGTGGGGTGGGAGCAAAAAGACAAACCAGGTTTCTTTGATTTTCTTGGAATCCCTTTTACCTACCATTCATTGTCACTTTTTTTTATAAACCATGTTCTAATTGATGGCTTCCTGGATTTATGTGAATTGGATAATCTAACAGTGACTGATATGGGTTGATTTTGCCTTTTCTAATCCGCTGGTTTCTCGAGATGTTTGAATATTTTATATGATTTTTCCGTCTAAGAAATGGTTACTTGTCGTTTTTTAGATTGTTGACATCACTTGCTTGCACAAGAGCCTCATTTGAAGCTTTATATTTTTGCGTTTTATCGCATTTATATATTGATTGGAGAAATTTTAATATTACTAAATTAAATAGTAATAAACGATCTCGTTATTGAGGCTGCCGACGGTCAACTTAGCTCACCAGCATTCCCGAATCCGGCACTGATTAAAATTATCCAATACAACAAAAGTTGTTCTTTCAAATGTTTGATTTGGATCACGATTTCACAAGATTTTGATGTCATCATTCCTTGTGTCAAGACGTCTTTGACAAAGTTAGATAACTCGACTATTTTTACACCGCTTGTTTCAACTCTATAATAATTCTATCATCATTCCTTGTGTCAAGATACCTCTAAAATGCGTTTTGATTAGCTCATTTTATACATTTTATATAGAGGGGTATTTGACTTCGCAATAACTCAGAATTTAATTCCCACAAGAACGATAAATGTATGGCATTACTCCATTTCGTCAAAAAATGAATAATTTTCTCTATAATTTACTTCCAGCAAAAATTATACACTCGAATTTGAGCTAGTAAATGATAAAAAGTGTGAAGCAATACATTATTTACACATCAATAAGAGAATCTTCATTAGCATATAGCCAAAATTTTAAAGTTTCTATACACAACCCAAAATAACAGTATATATACTACACACATCAAGTTAAACTGCAACATGTCCGATTAGATTAGAGACATGCCTTGTTTGGAAATTCTAACTCAGCTAAAAATATATACAACATTCTGCAAGAAACTTCTGAGACTCGAGCAAATTATTTATTGTAATATCGGTAATAGGAACTAAAAATCCTCGTTCTCTTTGCTGGAAAAAAAATAGCAGCGGGCTATGCCTGAGTTCCTCTACCCTGTTTCAGCAGTAATTCTTTCATTTCCTTATACTTCGTGAGCTCTGTAAATGTATCAGCTGTAGTTTTGGAAGATGCAAATCCAGAGGATGAGAGATTCAAGGAATCGGAATCCCCCAACAGTGACCCTTGAGAAATTTCTTCAATCACGGGCTTGGAGCCCTGCACCAAATTTGTTGTGAGAGAGATGTCCGGGCGAAGAGGGGTGCCTTCTTCAACATGCAAATAAGAGCACCAACAGCAGCATCTTGAGATTTTCCCATGGGACAAAGTCCACCAAGCCGTCGGACGATGGCTGCGCGCCCGTGTGGGCTCTGGCCCAACCTACTAGCATGTAGGTTTTCTCCTCTTCGAAGACTATTGGTACCTCTTGGGGTCCAAACCCAAGTTCCAATTTGAACAATATAAAGTGGTTTATATTCTTCTAACTTTCCTACGTGGGATTGGTACTTTTCCAATTTCCCACCAATTTTTTATTCCAATTTACTTCAACTTCAATTGGTAATTTTTTAGCCTTAATTTCCCATTCACCCTAAATTGGTTTAGAGAAAATAAATACTTCACATTAATCTACTCATGGAGTAGAATATACTCGGCCAAAGAAATATTTTGTCCAACTGACGGGACCCACTAAAATAATTGATCAAAAGTTGGTCAAACCAACTAATAAAAACCCAGTTTTCCAACAGATGTATTGGACCATATTTGACATTATGGCCTCATGTCTCGGGCTTGATCAAATTGAGTGTTGTTTGACCAGACCCACCCTCGTTTTCCAGTTAACTCTACCCGTCTCCATTTTCATTTTGTTCTCATATTTTTTGGTTAAAGGGAGCTACATGCATCAAAATTTCAACTTATAACAGCGATTTCTTTATGAGATACTTTTGATAGTGTGTTTGATTTTCTTGAAAAACTTTGGTGGTGCCATTTCAAGAAGATAATTTCATGTCAAGACAAGTAATCTATGCAGTTATCATTAGTAGTGTATTTAAGGGCAAGTTTGTTGAGAAGTTTCATGGTTGACGGTTGGTAGTAATAAAAAATAATAATGAATTAACTGTATCATACACTATTATTATTGAAATATGGACAATCATTTCTTTAATTACTTTTCCTGTCCATTAACGTATGTTGGATGTCCATCCCTTCCCCTTCAACTATTTTTGCTCCCACTACAATAGATTGTAATTTTAGAAATACTACAGAAAACTTACAGTCGTACGTTTTGCCAGCACTTTGGTCATTTGATTAATGGTGCATATGGAATCGAATGAATTTCAGTAAATATATGTCCATGCTCTTATTAATTTTCTGCATTAATGGCCGATCCATCTTATTACAATTTCCAGATTGTTTTGAAGCAGGAATTGATCGCAATTTGATGAATGTCTCTCTCTTTTTACAGGCATTTAGTTCTACAAGGAATGTTGGACCCCTTAAAGGTATGATGAGACACGAGAGAGACTCCAACCATATCCTAGATTCAGTCATCGAATACTATTGATCACTCTCGTCAGAATAGTGATAGCGACAAGGATGACGGCTGTAAAAAAAATTGTCAATGAAGAATTTTTAATACATGTTGGATAGCCACATTGATAATTTTAAAGTTGTGAGTTGGCTGTAAAATTATGATTTATTGCATAAATTTTTAGTTTTTTTCTCCTAAACTAATTTCATCTTTTAATGTAACAGGTTTATAAGCACCAAGAATTCTACGATAGTATGTGCTTCTATGCTGTTTCTATTAATGGTGTCAAAGAAAATTATTTCTTGATTTCTTCACACTCTTAAGATGCTTCAAAATTATATTTTATTGGTAAAATAATACGAAAATTTACCTCATCAAATTAAGTTTATTTTGTTGATCCCATTCAACTCAAATATTTTCCATCAATCCTTAAAACTCAACGCGCTAAAATTACTTTAAAAATAACACAGTCGATGCATTGCAAGATGACTAGTCATACAAAAACATGATAATATGAAAGATCAATATTTTACTTTGTAATAAGTAACTATTTTGTGTAGCTTAAAAAAATAAATATTTAAGTTGAAGTCAACTATTAATTTTAACAATCATGTTATATGTATATCATCTTTTATATTGTGTCACGTGACAGCACACCATTAAACCGTTTAAAAAAAACACTTTTTTCGCCCATAATTTTTTGAAAACATGGGTGATGTCAAAAACAATGTAAAGTAAAGAATGCACATTTAACATTATTGTAATTTTAATCACACATTTCATGTAACCAACAACTTTCGTCAATTTTTTAATCACGCATTTCGTCAATTTTTATTAAAATCTACTAAAATCTAATTTTTAGCTCTGTGAACCAAGGGTTAAATTAATATAAAATCTAAATTATTTTTCTCTTCGGGGTGCTCTCCCTTTTTCTTCTAGTGAAACCAATTGAGTTTTTGCTACCATATGATCTATGTCTAGTGGATCTGAATCAAGTCGGTACTGTTAGTTAAATTTTGAATTGATAGAATAACAATGAACCGACAAATTTTGACTGTTTATCACTCATCTTATAATTGATAGAAATCGTTAACTATACTTAGATTGATTTTAAACAACATTAAACATAAAAAATAGTTAAACACACCGACTTTTGAAAGGGAAATAAATAATAATCAAGTTCTTCTATATACACCACCTATTGTGGAATTTAATTGTCCACTCTACATCCCATGATCCATGACTGGAAGCTACATGGAAGATACCTTGCACCATGATTGAAACTCAATCCCAAATTTAAAAAGAATTAAAAAGAAGAAGAATCAAGATGGAAACTTTGAATTGTTGGGTTCCAAATAACTTTTATTTGATAGTAATTATTTCAAATTAGTTAATCTTGACGAGACAGAACTACCTACCATTTTTTTAATAAATCCCTTTGGACTGCAAAGACTAGACTCTAATATCTTGATCACAAAGGTGTAAATTTTGTAAATTTTAATAAATGTATGGTTGAAAAGTTGATAAAAAGTCGTAGTTCTAGAGGTGACAATACAGCCGAGTAGCTCCACTGGAGATTCGACCAATGGGCAGCTCCGGCTCGTTTCAGGGTGAGCCCGAGCTCGAGCCAAATGGGGGGATCGATAAGCAAGTCGACACATGAACAAGACGAGCGGGTCGTGGTTCACCGAGCCTACAGTGACCAAACGGTCACTTTCTTCAAGTTGATTTTTTAAAGTTTGGGGTCACCCAACAATCACTGATTTTTTTTTCTCTATAAATACCTCATAATACAAACCATTTTTCACACAACAATCAACAAACTCTCTTCTATTCTTTACGGTTCTGAAATTTCTTCAATATTCATTATTACATATAAATATACAATTTATTACAATACATACAATCATTATTCCATAAACATTTTATAATTTTTATTATGTTCAAATTTCAATTCTATTATATACATTTTCTCAATTCTATTTTCTAAACCACATTTTGTTTCATACACATGGATTTTCGTGATGTAGTGGAGAGTTTGTTCAGTGGCCACTCACCTATGACACCAAAATCTATATTTTTCAATCAATTTGCTAGTCTCAATGACGTCCCCATCCTCGACAATTTGTCAGGAATGGACATTGATGATGCTCATAGAAGTAATAATTCAATTGATTTGAATGACATCAATGAAGATGCAACTAAGCAAAATTACAAATTCCCAATGCAATGGGAAAAAAAGAGGGAAAAAAGTTGAAAGTGTTGGAAACACTTTAAATTGATTTCAATAGGTCGTATCGTCGACGAAGTCCAAGAGTTTAAGGTTGTGTGTAAATACTTCCAAACACGATTGGCATGACAAAAGGGTATCGGTACTGCCCACCTCAATCGTCACTACGCTAGATGTACGGCCAAACATGGGCTTGTTGGTGAATCTCAAACACAATTTGGTACTCCTTTTTCTAGCAGCGATTCTTCAACATTAACACATTGATGTATTTGGAGGAAAGAACTCGTGAAGGAATGGTAAAGTTCGTTGTCGGTGCTGAGTTGTCACTAAACATAGTTGACAACGATCATTTCACAACATTCGTGAAATAATATCTCCAACCAAAGTACGTTGGGATAAGCAGAAACACTCTTCATAATAATATAATAGAGTATTTAATTAGAACCAATTGATTAGTGATTTACATAAATATGGTGGTGTCATATCATTTACTTTAGATTTATGAGAGGTTTAAATAAAAAAGGTTAAATAGTAGCGATTGCACACAACATAGACTCATTTTGGGTAACGCATAAAATTATTGTCTTTAGGAAAACTAGATTTCCTCGTAATGCTAAGAATACTTTTAGCTCTCTCATGCAAATTATTAGGGAATATCGTTGTGAAAGCAAAATTCGTTTTTTTTTTTTTTTTACTTTTGACAATGCTAATGTTAACAAGTCTATTATAACTAAACTTTATAGAGTACTTAATCCTGATTTTGGTGGTTTTTTGTTTCATGTTCGTTGTGTGTGTCACAATTTTAATTTAATCGTGCAAGATGGTGTACGACATATTAAGCATCAAATTGATAGAATAACAGATGCATTAGTATATATCACCATATCATGAAGTAGAAAATAAGCATTTGATGAATTTTGTGCACAAGTTGACCAAGATCACAAAAAATTTATAACTGATGTAGGGTATAGGTAGAACTCTACTTACTTATTATTAAAATCATGTGAATAATCTGAACATTTAATCACTGAATTTTATAACTCTAGGCATGTAAGAAATGACAATTATTTTGTTTTGATTGATTTTGATTGGGAACTAGTCTTTAAAGTCAAAACTTTTGACAAGTTTTTATGATTTCCCAAATATCTTATCTAGGTGTACTACCCCATTATTTCAAGAATTCTTGAACATCTTTTGTTAGTGCAAGAACTTTTCAAAAATACAAAAGTGATTCCACTTTCACTGAAATATTATTTTTTACGGAACTAAAGTTAAAAAAATACTGGGAAGAGGCCCATGTTATTTTCTTTGGCAAGCATAATGTACAATTTAAGAGGCACTAAATATATTATTAGAAAAATAGCAAGCTATTTAATTTTGACGCGCCTATCACTTATTCGAATTTAGAAACACATGTTTACTTCTATGTAGGAATTGTATGCACAGGGATTGGGTGCAAATATTAGTCAAGACATTAGGAATGAAAGATATGATGCAAGATGCTCTTCTTCTACTATGTCTTCTGCATATAATCCGACATCGAATGCAAGTCCTACTAGAATGTCTACTTAACCATCAAATTCTTCGGAGCATAGAACTTGTTGATGCTATACAATTTGATATACTTATTTTTGGTGAAAGAATGAACGAAAATACCTTGTTGTTTCCGACATTGCAAAAGATCTACTAACACATTCGATTAGCACTGTAGTTTCGGAGTCCACTTTTAGTGTAGGTAAAAGAACTATGCCCGAGGTCAGGAGCCAATTGAAAAAATAATAAAAAATTGGAAGTATTGATGTCCGTAAAGAATTGGTAAAACACACATTTTTGAATACAACATAAGTATGAGGAAATTGAGTGTAATCAGGCAAATGATATTTAATTTCGTCATGTAATAAAACTTCGTTATTTTCTTAAAAATATTTTTATTTTTAAAAATAATTCACACATAGGAACTTGTTCATGTACAATTTTAATTAGTGCCTACTCTAAAATTAAATTGTTGGTCTAAATTGTTGGTCCCAAATCCGAAAGAAGGATGAGGATTTTCAAATAAATAAATAAATAAAATCAAACCTAATTTCAAATTTTCAAATCTCAATTGCCAAACATCTTGATTGAGTCAAGATTTTTTGTTCTTCGAGTTTTTTATTACGAGGTATATGTTCACCTGCTTCATTCTTCATGCAATCAAGTTTATTGCATTGAAAAGAAAGCGGGTGAGCACATACCTTATAAGAAAAAGAGTCACGTAACTAAAATTTTTGACTCAATCAGAATGCTCTACATATCTTTATAGTTTATACATTTCAAATCTCAATTCAATTCTCTACATCTTTGTATATTTCAAATTTAATTTCAGATCTACTTCTACATCTTTATACATCTCACATTCGAACAATTCAATTATTCAAATCTCAAATCAATTCTCTACATTCAATTTAACGAAAACAAAGATTGCTTAATTTTTTAAAATCAAGCCTCCGAAAACAAAGAATTGGCCCAAACGTTCTTTTCCCAAATTCTTTGCAGGCCCAACCCCACACGGTCACGGTCATTTATTGGCCCGGCTTGGTCCGTACTTTGTACTGAGTCGTGCACTGCCAGATATTAAAGGAAAACCTTGGGTCAATGGTTCCAAAAGTCTACACAACAAGGAGGTGAAGGGTCACGGTCATTTATGGCCCGGCTTGGTCCATACTTTGTACTGTGCGTGCACTGCCAGATATGAAAGGGAAACCTTGGGTCAATGGTTCCAAAA
>CAIGRP010034565.1:0-27911 GCA_903798385.1 Fraxinus cuspidata
GAATGAGGGAAAAATAGGTCGGTATATGAAACAGTACCAAACCAGTTCCAAACAAGATTAATGTGAAAACTAATGTGACAAAAATGAACAGTGAATCTCACATTCACTCTTTTAAGAGAAGGAGGGATAATGTTAATTTTTATAGCTATGGATAAAATCAAATGACATAAAATTCATGAAGGTACAAGTACATAGACACTCACTTCTTTAACATTATATATATATATATATATATGAGTAATGCTATTCGTAGTGAAAATTCGGTTGTCTTCCTACGTGACATATATATGACGGTTTATGATTTTGTGCATTAGTATAGTAGTTTTTTTTTATTAACTAGTGCATCAAATCATAAACCACTACATATATGCTACGTAAAAAGACTACCGATAATCTTCACTACAAATATTATTACTCTATAAATATTCATGAACAAGAAATAAGTAAGTGCAAAGACATTCATTATTTTTAATATTATATATATATAAATGTTCATGAACTTTAATCTTTGGATAAACATAAATTTGAAAACTAAAGATTCCTTTGACGTGACCGATTAATCTATTTGGAAACTCCACGTATTAGGTTCTTCAGAAGAATTTCACCAAAGTTGAATTATATATATACAAATAAAGCGGATTGATCTCCTAAGTTAAGCACTCGGGTAACATAACATCTACGATAAGTGGTGAAAGATAATAGTTAATTACAAAACTGATTACAGTATGTCACGTCGTCCGAGTGCTTTAGGAGATCAATTCTTTATATATATATTATAATAGATTTTCAAGGGTTATCTAATCTAACAAGTGTTTGAAGATAATATTTAAATAATATACATTATGTTACGATATTTGACAGTTTAAACTTGTAAATTAAGTGATTCAACTAGTTATAATCCATAAGTAGATGCAATGAGAATCTATTCTAGAGGAAGAAATTCGCTATTATTATATGCAAAATATTAAGCGAGTGAAATTTCAATTGTCAACTAAGTTACTGTATATATTCTTGCTACTGTCCTCTTTCTTTCTTGTATAAAAGGATTAGTCCCTTCCATTTCAATTCCGTACTTCCCTATAACAATCCTATAAACTTCTACTTATCCCTACAATATATTTCTAATTTTCACTTATTTTATAAGATGAAGGTCCAGAGAGTGAAAAGATTTGCACTACTAATGGCAGCAAGGGATTCAGATTATGTCAAGAAAGTCTATGATGGATATTATAATGTATTTGTTGAAGCATTTGCAGATGAAGGAGAGAAATGGGACGTGTTTCGCGTAGTCGAGGGCGAATTTCCCGACATGGATGATCTTCAAAAATATGAAGGATTTGTGATCAGTGGAAGCCCTTATGATGCTCATGGGGATGAAAATTGGATTCTTGAACTTTGCTTTCTTTTGCGGACATTATTTTCCATACGGAAGAAAGTTCTTGGAATTTGCTTTGGTCATCAGGTATATATATTTGTACTGAAAATAGACTACTTCTATAAAATGATGCTTAAATAATGAAGGCTAATTTTGCTTATTTTGTTTCACTTTTTACTTATAATTTTGTTTAACTGTTTCAAGGTTTTGTGTAGAGCTTTGGGAGGGAAAGTTGGGAAAGCATATAGTGGTTGGGATATTGGAATAAGAAAGGTTAGGTTTACTGAGGATTTCACTTTTCATGGATATTTTGATGATAATTTGGATGAAATTCCTCCCACTCTTTCAATCATTAAGTGCCATCAAGATGAGGTATATCTCTCTCTAATTTTTCACACTATGTTTCCATATCTAGTGTGTTTAAGGAAACTTGACAGGTTTGTGAAGTGCCTGAGGGAGCACAAGTTCTTGCATGTTCTGATAAAACAGGCGTAGAGATACTTTCATTTGGAGACAACATTCTAGGAATTCAGGGACATCCTGAATATACAAAAGACATTCTTGACAATCTCATCGATCGTCTTCTCTCGAATGACTCCATTGAGGTAGACGATCCATACAATGTAAATTTTATTTGTTTTCAAAACCCCTTAAGACTACAATTTTATTTTTCATTAGCGGCCATAAACCCTAAAAATGAGGAGGGTTTGCATTTTGTTAAAGCTAGTGCACAATTTGTTACATATTAGCCTACATTTGGTATGGACTAACATCCAGAATTTTATCAAAGTAAGTCAACAATTAGTTTTAATCACATATTTCATTAAATTCACAACTTTTCAATCACACATTTTATTCATTTTTTTATGAAAATTCACTAAAAATCTGACTTCATTCATCACAAAACGAGGGCTTAAAGACAAATCGTTGCAGTATTTAGACATATAACTATGTTATCTTTTTTACCCTCCTAAACCCTGATAAAAAAAGGTAACATTAAACTTTGTTACGTACGTCTCGGGACATATTTTCCTTTAACAGTCAGTCCTAAACTCGAATAAAGGAGAACGGTTTGCACAAAGTTGACCATCAACGTAAATTTCTCCCAAATTGTATGGCAAGAGGCCCCTATTACATTCATACCTGAATCATCCAATATATTTATGCGAATCATTCATTATAGCACATGCACTCTTTCTTGTACTCTGCAAACTCACTTTTGTTAAAATTTACTTACAATTGCAGAAGGGTTTTGCAGAAGAAGCCAAGTTGAAGTTAATGAAAACAGAAGCAGATAGGAAATACTGGGAAGGGATTTGTAAGAGCTTTCTTAAAGGCAGATGGATTACTCAGTCACAAACAGACTTTTCATGACTTTGCTTCTCTCTTCACTATGTATGCTTTTTTTTTATACTAAGTTTTAGCCTCTACTAATTGTACATCTGTCAATCTGATAGTTCAAAAATGAATTTCCTGGGCAGTAAATCATCTTAACGACTTATTTAATAAGGTAAGTTCGTCTAACCGAAAAAGTTAAAAGGTCAAGATTTACAACGATTACTTCAATTGTGTTTCGACAATGTAAGGGCTATGAACGCCACATATCTCCACATTGGTATGATATTGTCCACTTTGGGCCTAAACCCTCATGGATTTGCTTTTGGACTTTACCCCAAAATGCCTCATACCAATGGAGATATTTGTCAATCTTTATGAACCCATGATCCTCCTCAACCACCTTCGTTCGACATTCCGAGGAATTCATCCACATGGCTAAGTCTGGGGCTTGACTCTGATACCATTTGTTGGGACTATGGATACCACATATCTCCACATTGGTATGATATTGTCCACTTTGAACCTAAACTCTCATGGATTTGCTTTTGGGCTTTACCCTAAAAGGCCTCATACCAATGGAGATATTTATCTATCCTTATAAACTCATGACCCTCCACACTTCTAACCGATGTGGGACTTTGATCGTATACCCAACAAACAACATAAAGAAAGTTAAATTGACAATACTAAGAGCCAACAGCGTTTCTATTTCCAAAGACGATTATTTCTCTACCTGTCCCCTTCCAGTCGAGCTATCGTGGAACCATAGGCCTCAAAAAGGCACTTGACCCGTAGTGTTAACTAACTGATAAACATGCTATATATGATGCTAATACAGTCGCGTCTCACTGATTCTTTGGCTTTTAAGGAAATATTGCTCGAGAAGACAGGAATCATATTCTTAAGACATCCACATTGCTAGGAATAAAACTTTATCCCTGTAATTTTTATTTATTTTTAAAAATTTGAAAGTTATGCTCAAGGCGTTCAACCATGTTAGATAATGGGATTTTATTAAGCTGACTACACTATCAAAATTATCGAGGTTTGCTTTTATTAGGTTAAGTCAACCATCAAACTGAAGACAATAATCAAAATTGAGTTCCAATAGATACTATCTAACTTCACTTTTATCTTCATCATAAGAGTTCCATGTCCTAAAATGTATAGCTACTATGATTTTAAGAAAGCGACATTGTAACTCACATCATGAAATTGTGGATTTCACACGAGACATTTTGAAAGTCCCCCAAAAAAAAAAAGAAAAAATATAATGTTTGTAACGGTCCGTTTGACATGACTTTGGTTTTTCTTTTATTTCCTGTAGAAGAACTTTTAAAAAAAGTTATCTTGATTTTTGTTTAGAAACTAAGTCCCTATTTGACGACCATTTTTTGTGAAAATAGAGTTATAAAAAGTAATTTTTAGAAGAATATGTGGTTTAAAAGTAAAAAAAGGTTTTGAATTTATATGTAGAATATTTTATTGTGTGAATGTAATTGAAAATGAGTATGTGAAAAAAATAATATAAAAACAATTGTTGTTAAATATGGGCTAATTTTTAAAAGCACTTCATATTCTGAAAATGCTTTTGAAGAAAATCACATTAGACCAACTTTCTTTAAAACCTCTTCTAACTATCAGAAACACTTTTATAAAATTAGCCAAACAAGTCCAAAAGTAGTTTTTAGGTTTCAAAAATTAATTTTCACTTTTCAAAAGTTATGCCAAACGGTCATCTTCACAATATTTTTTCTTCCTTTCCTGTAAAATAAACTTTTTAAGTACCGTTATATTTATGATGTTCTTGCAGAAGCAGAATCAGAAGCCAAAAACATAAATCTAATGGTAAAGCACAAACATTTTATCCTCTAAAATTCATGTCCAAACTGGACTGTTACCATACTTAATGAGAATTATAAACAGAGTTAGATGTGAGAAACAGTTACAAGGAAAACCTGAGGTATGCCTATGACAAACATGAGAATTCGACTACTACAACAATTGAATATAGCCGACACCAAATTTACTGGAACAAGGCTTTGTTTGTAGCTTATTGTTGTATTACAACAATTTAATAGCACCTATTTTCCTTTTTCTTTAAAGCATACAATGAAAACAGCAGTATACAACATAAATGAGCCGCCTGAAAAAAAGTTGCCTTTTTCTTTTGTTACTGGCTCTAATTGTTCTCATAAACGAGCTGAGATGATCTTTGGCGTCTTGCACCCCACGAGAAGTTCAAATCAGTCTTCCTTTTATTCCTTTTGCCTGATACAGCCTTCTTTTTAGTCCCGAGATTGCCTTGACAGTTTTCAGCTCCACACTGGCACTCAACCTCTGGCCCAAATTGCTCAAATCTGCAGACTCAAAGAATAGTAGCTTTAGTCTCTGCAGCTGTTTTACATGAAACCAAGAGTTATGTACTAATAGCACGCTTGATAGGTACAATTAGGTAAACAATATTAAGGAAGACAATAGTCTATTATATTGTTTGGTCCTATCTAATACCATGTACATAACATGCACTTAGGTTTAGGAAAGCTACCAAGTCCCCTCAGTCACTTGCATGGTGCAGGATATGCTGAAAAGTAATTTCTGCTAGCAAATAAATCAATTGTTACTTTCTTTTCTTCATAAAGAATTAAATATATATCTATAAACCAATACTCTTGTAATATATTCACTCCCAAACCAAAAATATGTTAATTTTTTACGGACATTTTGACATATCACTGGATAGAATACACAGCTGCAGCTTATTTATTGAAAAGTTAATTCAAATTCAAATCTCGGAAAATAATATGAAAATCAGCAATCGTTGCACAGACCTGTAGTCGTAGGTTAATGGTTCTCCTACTTGAATGGATCTAGATGCAAAGACACCCACACGAATCTCCCCTTCAACCTGCCTTTATAAAAGGAAAAATTGACAACAGACATAGTCAGAATCTTCCATGTGCAAATAAACCAATATAAAGTCAAACACTGGGAAGACTAGTATGAAAAATGACAATTGTAACTGTCAGCCAGCATTAATGGGTAAAGAGTTCCTGAGAGTAGGAAGAAAAAGCACGTAACTGTATTCATATGGCCTCAATGCATCAGCTTACGAATTCTAAAGTTTGAAATGCATGTTACAATCATAACAAGGTCAACCAAACCCAGACTACAATTTTTCATTTCATAAAGTACAGCAAAACAACTTCATTAGAGGAAAATTCTCAAAGTTTTCAGTAATTACAGTTACAAATTAATTTAAAAAGAATAGAACAAACTCTCTCTCTAAGAGACCCACTTGCTGACATATAGAAGCCACAAAAAGTATAGTCAGAATAGTGTTTACTCTTAGTAGGAAAGTGTGTAGGTAATTGTGCAAGTAATATAAATGCTATTACTTGTGAGAGCCTGATTATTGATGCTTGATATGGTTAGAAAGAGAAAAATAAGGAGGAACCATGGAACAAGATTGTGAAATCTATATACTGGAATAAAAATGAATACGTAGATTTGGATGGTTATTAGGAACCTAGCAAGAAAGACTCAGCAAAGTTTGAGGGTAAAAGTCGGTCTAGTGGTGGAAGCCCAAAACGGTCTTCCACATTTGGAAGGCATGAAAGTCAATTGCAAGATAGTTTTACTTACCATTTTTCCAGTTTACAATTAGGAGCACAGCTGTGATTTAGAAACCGTGAAGAATTTCCCTTGAACGTCGCATCAATCACAAAGTCCTTCCGAATTTCACACATGTAAAAGTTTTGAACTTCCTGATCTTTCATCTCCCATAGCCTTTTCTCACACAAAGCATCATTAATAACTGAAGAGAGAGACAAACTATTAGATCGTAGATCTTATTCTTGAAGAAAAAGGAAACATGACGGGATAACACAGCAGATTCATAAAATCTTTCATACTCCACGCTTTAGGAGAAGTTATTATTAGTTGAATTATGAATTATGCATCACATTTCAGACATCTACAGAGGATGCAATAGCTAAGAGCACTTGCATTATTAGGTAAATGCTAGTGCGGAAAATATGAAAGCAGGAGTTTATATTCTGCACCATGGGCAGTAAATTAATGTGAGCGAAGAAAGAATGTCGTCATATTACAGAAAAAGGCTTTACTGGGCAAAGAGTTATGGACTGCAATATCAGAAGTGTTGTGGATGGATGGAGAATATGGGAAATTTCAATGATGAGACCAGAAGACCTTCTTAGGTTGGCCAATTAAATAAAACAAATAAAGATGCATTGGATCCGTGTTCAGCAGACAGAGGCCATCAATATCAAGCTCAAGGTAGGGTTCATCTTTCTCAAAATCTTGTGAGCTATGAAATATGGACAATGAAAAAATCATGCTATTTTGATAGATCTTCCACAAGAAATTAGAAAATTTTCGTCAAAATATGGGTGAATTACATATTCCTCTTGGCACACAGTTACTAGACTAAAATAGATGTATTCAATCAGTTGAATAAGGCATACAGATTGTGAGATTTTCAAATTTGAAAAGGGAAAATATAACTTTTTATTCAGTTATAGTATTTTTCTTTGTTTTCAGCGTAAACTAGTGGGAGAAGAGAAAAGCGGCGCGCCACCTCATCCCTCTTGAATTCGCAATATGGTCAATGTACCCTTGCCAAAAAAGTATCACTCAGGAAAAGGCAAATGTTGTAGCTGCTTGAAGCATAAAGGCCACTATAGCTATAATTCTGGCCAAGGACAGGGATGAGTTACAAATGTTGTATATTCGAAAGAATCGAAACTCAGGTGACTATAAATGTAACTGACATAGGAAGATCTTAACCAAAGATTCACAATCGACAACAGAAGAAAGGAAGAGAAAGGGCAGAAAATATAAAGAAATTAGAGGAAAAAACATGAGTTTATTCAATAAAGCCTAACTATTACAATGCATAAGCCCTCTTTATATCAAGTTTTCAAGTAAATTAATTTGAGTAGGAAAATGACTATAGACATAAAATAAAAACCAAATTTTAGTCAAACTAGAAAACTATAATAAACTAAAATAAGCTAATATTAATCAATCTATATTTATTCCTAATATATTAAGATCTTGTATTCATATCTTCATTCTCCATACAAGATAAATTGCAACTTCGATGCCCAGGGGACGATCTTTCTTCTTGACTGAATAACAATATTTGACCATATGATGATAACCGAATGTGCAAACCATCCTCAATAACATCATCTAACCAAGGGGGACGATATTTCCTTTTATCCAAGTATTGACATAGCTCCCAATCACCGTACACATAGAAATCCTCCATAGCATGCTGGAGGTGTTACCAGCGATGGTGGTTCACAGTGGCAGTTGCAGCGGCGGCTGTAGGGTAGGTTTGGGCTGTTGTCGGGTGAGGGAGAGGATGATTTAGGTGGTGGTAATATGAGTAGGCTTGTATGGTTTGGTGTTTGGGCTGAAAGTGGGTCTGTTTTTTGTATGGTATTGGATTGGGGAGTGGTGTGGTGTGGTGTGGTGTGGTGTGGTGTGGTGTGGGTATTTATATGGATTTGGATTTTGGACGGCTGAAGGGTTTGAGTGGTTTGGAGAGTGCCTGCAATTATAGTTCCTTACTCCAAACATGCGTGAACAACAATTCATTCCGAGGAGAACGCCAAGCTGTGATACCATTTAATATACTAAGAACTCCATTTATGCTCATCTATTTCTCCATAACACCTCATGTTCTATATCCCTTTATTTTTCATATCTAATCGTTTGCTGACTTGAAATATAATTCTTGCATCAAGGAAACTATAATTCATAACCCCACATCATAACATATTCAATGTGTGTGTATTCAAGAAATTAATGTAGTTAAGATCAACTTCTCAAAATTTTCCACTCACTTAGAGAACCGAGTTAGAATTAGAAATAAAAACTGAGTATTCCATTAGTAAAATATATTATTTATATTTTGACATACAAAAATTACCTTCTCCAACATACTCAATCACGAAATCACCTTTATTGATGGACTCAGCTGCCACTACACCCCAACCACAATGTTCTGTCTGGTAAGCAAAATTTAGTGTCAATGTAGATGGAAAGGAAAAGGGAATTGGTTAAAAAATTAAAATCCATAATCAAAACGGACATAGAAAAATATCAAAGAACAAAACACGTCAATTTTACCTTGACAATTTGGATCTTTTTATCTTTCCTAAATGGTCTGTTTTTACAATTTCCTTTGCAAAGACAACCTTTTGAGCAGCTGATGCACTGAACCCTGTTAGTCAAAAAATTGATAGTGGAGGACATCAATGCAACTGTACTACAAAAAAACTCAAGTATTTGTGTGCATCCATGAAAGAATATTGCAGTCGAAATATAGTAGATGAAATTTTTGAATGAATGAACACTGAAAACCATCTGCTTATTCTAGCCTCTACAAATGTTTCATTTGGTTCGTATACAGATGCCCTGACTTCTAAGAAGAACACATTCCTTTAAAAATTCTCATGAAATGTCTACAAAAGAATGTAAGTGTTTAAATGACAGTAGACCTAGAGGTTAAAAGCTCTAACTATGGAGCCATTTTTTACTCAACCAAAAAGCTCTTGTATCAAGTTATCCATTTCATTAGCAAGAAACATATCCCAAAAGCTAATTTGTGAATGAAAAATCTTCTAGCCCTTGTTTTATAGAGAACCTCCACTTGTTGAGATAGTATAGGAGTACATTATACAGGAGGATTACTTGATGGTCAGATAAGGACAGCAAGAGTTTCGAGAACACCATGTCTATGTCAGATACATGAAATATCAGAACTCTTCCAACAATTGAAGCATATAGGGAATGTTTAATATGACTAGCATGAAACCAAATATAAGCGTATGGATGTTTAAATTACTCTAACAATCATGTCGTAAGTCTTTCCCCTGTTACACACTATCGTATCACAATAACTTTGTCATTAACATAAATTAAAGATTCATGATAAATATTCTATTAAAAGAATACATATAAAGAAGTTTATATAAAAAAGAACCAGGCATACATAGTGTGTGATTTAACTTGATTGAGCAAGTCAACTATGCTTGCTTTTCTTAAATCTTGTTGAATTCATATACAAGCTTGATAATCCAATCCAACTTCGTGCATCAAACCCTGTGCTCTCAGATCTAACAAAGACAAGCTGAATTGGATTGATAAACTATCTTTAGGTTCACCATTATTTCCAAAAGCCATTATGCAAAGAGAAGGGATTGCTGGCTTGCTGCAGGTGTAAGCATGCAGAGTAATGGCCCTCAATGACATGTCTTAGATTCTGTGATGATAATTCAACAGTATAGTACATCGTAGTTAATAGAGAATATCGTAAAATAAGGGGTTCAAACTTGGTTGGATTATGAAAAAATCCATGGAATCCAATTTAAGTAAAGGTAAAAGTACAAGCAGAGAGTTGTTGGAGTTGTGGAATGAACAACCATGATAACCTTCAGACAGAATGTGAAAGTCCATTATATACTTAGGTAAAGCACATGGGTGCAGTAGGGTCTTGTGCAATTGAATTTTTTTACGAGATAAAAAATAATCCTCTATGACTCCAAGCAGACCAACAATGCTACATAGGATTGAGTCTGCTTGTATTCAGGAACATCATATAAATAAACCCAGAGTAGTTGAGATGAGATTATCAAGATAAAGTTGTTGCAAAAACTATTTTAATACCTACTATGATAATTTGAACCCATCAAAAGAAGGATGCTAGATATTCAGTACAAAAAATAGAAACCTAGCGGCAATGGTAAACGTGAAGGAAGATGCAGACCTACAATGACATGGAATGAGATCGATAAAAAAGAATTTGCACCTTTGATTTTAAAGTGAAATTGATCTCTAGAAGAGCAGAATGGAAAAAGAGAAGACATACAGCAATGAGCTAATACTTTGATGAGTTAAGTTGATTAAGATTGCAACACTACTGAGCAAAACTTGTCTTCCTGTCACTCAGTGTATATGCACAAGAGACAAATTACAAATTAAAGCATTAGTGAAAGCACGTGTTATAAAAGGGAGGACAACAGTACCTGCAGACGCATGCCTCAGAGCATTCAGTAGAACTGCAGCTTGCACATCCAGTATCAGCATCAACCTTACTACGCTTCCTCTTAATGAGGTAAAAGTCTATTTGGGTTAAGTAAACTTCAAATTAAGCATTTTAGCAGCATTTACCGCCATATATAGTTAATCAAATCAAACAGGATAAATAGTTTGTTAGCATCTTCTAAAGATTTTAATAGTAGTTGAATTCTTTTCATAAATAAAAAGGGAGATAATGAACATTTATGTAAAAGACAACGAGTTTAAGCTTAGTAAATCTGAAACCAACATACATAGGATACTTCGCTTGATGTGCTCGTATGGAGGTGGCTCCAATGTATTTTCTGTCAGGTCCTTCCAGTTTAGGTCAATTTCGAATTCCTTGTCTTTATGCAGAAGAGGCAAGCAAGAGAATATTTCCTTAAAGGTCCAATAAAACGTCAGGAGTTTGAAACATGATGAGCAGAGATAAATCTTGAAAAAGAAAGAAAAAAGCAAGTTCATGTCTATGGAGAGGTCTAAAGTCTTTAATCCTTAGTATCTATTCACAAAATAATACTCCAATCTCTAAATCCCACTAGGCAATCAATGAATTAAATGTAAAACCAATATTGCAAATCTGGTGCAAATAGTCTTGACTTCTACATATTTAAATCCAATTTTTGTTGTAAAAGGCAAATTTCAAGGCAACAAGTAGCAGCATTGAATGAAACCCACTGTGTGATACACTGCTTTATTTCATGCATTATGCATATTCAACAAGAAAAGTAAACCGAAGATCAAATTCTAACCTTTATGCTACTGGCAGGAACCTGGTGCTGCATATTGAAAGAGATATGTGAGTCCTGTCAGGCAGTGTAATCAATTAAAATTATAAACATGTAATCAAAGCAACATAAACATAAAAGTTTGTTGACAATACCATGTGATGAATTTAATGAAGCCAGAATTTCAATTAGTTATATCATTTCATGAAATAATTAAGCCAATAAATGTTCAAGTTTAAATGTTTAATATTAAAATCGTATAGATCACAAAACATGCTTCATGGAAAACTGTTATAACAGAAAACAAAGGAAAGGGAAAGGTTCACATTGATAAGTTTAAATAGCCTGGTCTTCGTATGATTTATCAGCAACCAAAGCTTTATAACAAGCTGCATGATGGCATCAAGAATTCCGTAAATAAAATGCAATTCACAACTTCCATAATTCTTGATTCTTCTTATTAGCTCCTTAAGGTAAAAAGTAAAGGTATAATAACTACTAAATACAGCAGCAATTATTGTTTTAGATTTGAGCATAAATTCATGCTGACTGGAGAAATGAGCTACTTATGTAAATGAACAAGTAAAAACATATTTTATGGGTTGAAGTGTTCAACATTCATGCTTTTATGTACCACTTCTATGACAACTTTCCAAAATGAGACCTTAGTTTGCAAGGAATGTACTAGTTAAATTTCCAAAAATTTCTTTCAAAGAGATTTGATAAAAAAAAAAATTGTCTAAGTTTATCTGCTCACAACAATTGGAAATATATGTTGCCCTCGATAGTGTTCATTCAAAATTGAGGACTAATAAATTGGGACAGATAGAGCATCTGAGTGTATTACAATTCCACAAGCAGCTGTGTAATTAAAATATGAATAAATCACGACCAAAGAACATGCCCGATCAGGCTTGTCCAGAATAAGCAAAAAATGTTTTATTTTCACTAGAAAGTGATAATTTGCTAAGTGACACCTACTCTTTATACCACTGTATAAGTCAGGAGGCAGATCTATGTTGAGACATGGGATCTAAGTTCTAAAAGTCTATTTATTTTATTTATTTATTTATTTATTTTGTTTTGTTTTCCAATTTCTTCAATAGAATCCCAGGATTTGCTTGTGATCTATGAACAGAATTTGAATAGGTTGATATTTATATTTGTGTATTTTTGCTGGAATTAAAGAATAGAGTGTAATTGCAACTCAATGAAATGAAAGTTACGATAGTTTGCTAAGCATTCAACGGGCTTAGCTCTCTCCCAATTGACACCTTAATTTCTGCCTACTGAATCCCACTTCCCACCCCCTTATTTATAGTTTGAAGCCTTCACAGTGCCTTAGGGGCCTATCAATACCCGCTCCCCAAAAATCCACCTTGTCTTCAAGGTGGAAGTCCAGAATACCATATAGCCGGACAATTTCCTTTGCCAATACCCAAGCCGGAGTCGAAGTAGAAAATGGACGTTTTGGTCCGATGAATCGGCCAGATCCTACTCATTCGATCTACTATAGTATGGTTTCCATGAAAACATAATAACCAGATGCACCCACATAATCTAAAAGTTTAAGTTGTTAGAAATAGCACATGTATATTATTTAAATCTTATCTTCAACACGCTCCCTTAAGTGTAAGCGATTTTCATTTTTTTCATCAAAGCCTAAACCATGCACAAAACAATTATATAGATGACGGTGAGACTTGAACTTAGGATTTTTATCTACTCTAATACCATTTATCTATTCTAATATCAGGTTGAACCACAAAATTTAAAAGCTTAAATTGTTAAAGAGATACATGTATATCTTCTAAATCTTATCTCCAACATATATTTATACAATCACGTATCTACAAATCCAAAAACACTATAGATCATGTGACCCATATATATCCTACTACCAAAAGAAATACTATAGCGAATGACTACGGGGTAATCAACCCACACTTATATTCTAGTCACACAAGTCCTGCATTTCGACATGGGTTATTCAGGTCATAATCTCAAACATTCTCATTGAGTGTATATCAATAAAAAATTGAATCAATAAGCTAGATTTTGGAAGTGGTTCCCACCATGCGAGATGTAGTGCTTAGTGTTAGATTTAAGTAATGTAAATTTTTCAAATAAGTATCATTGTTGACTCATTATTATGCACGACTTCATCTTGTTTATTCGTTAATTTTGAAGAAATTATTTCCTTTTTCTGAATCCATGCTTCTAATTCTGGAAAAGTTGTCACTCCTAACTTTTCCTACAAGGAAGTTTCTTTATTAGGAACGTAAACAAAAGTACTTTTATCAAGATTCAAAAGACAAACTCTATTTGTTGCCTGATTGAAACAACAATATCCCTTGTGCAACGAACTATTTCATACAAAAAGACAAGGATGTCTTTTATGAGAATTTATTATTTCTGAAATATCTAAAATATGCAAAGCACCTTTTGTGCTAGGTTCCCTCTTGAACGATTAAAAGAGCGAAATACTATATTAAGGGTGGTTGTGTATGATTTATTAAATGGACAGAAGTTAAGAAATCATCTATCCAATATCTCAAAGGCAAATTGGTTTGAAAAAATATAAGTCAATCATCTTTCAACTGTGTGAATGTTTTCTTTTGGTAATACCATATTGTTCACAAGCATTAGGACAATAAAACCGATGTAAAATTCCACATTGCCTTAAATGTCTCGAGAGTAAGGGAAATAAATTCACCAATTTCATCACTTCAAAAACCTCTATTTTCCTCTCGTAACCGGTTTTCCATTAATTTTTTAAATTTAAGAAAACATTCTAAAAATTTACTTCTTTTCCACAGAGTAAATCCAAGAAAAATGAGTACGATAATCTATAAAAAATTATATAGTTTTTAAAACTTCGGCATGATAAAATAAGAAGATTCCAAAAAATCACAATGAATTGTTCACATTTCTTTCCAAAAACATGCATGATTTTAGCAAAATGACAGTTGATGATGGATTTGTAGATGCGTCGCATGCGATGATTACACCTATATTGATCTAAATCCCAAAATTCCCATAATAATCTTGAAGGAATAAAGAACTCTCCATTTGTGCAAGGCCATCAAATTTTGTAATATAGCGAGGCATCTTTGCCACGCATGAGCAAACCAATTTTATCATTTGTTGAGTCTCTCATATAGGATAACACTCTTGTACATCAGGTTCAACCGTGTCACTGAACTCTTCGATAGATTCAAACTGTTATCTCGATAATGAAGCCACATTTATTAAAGTTTACAATTTTTCCTTTGACAATTAACACAAATGTTCTCAAATTTGTTTGAGCAAAATCATCAATAAATAGTTAGTCTGTTGTGTAAAAATTTAAAGATTTGAAATGGATATAACCCATTTTTTAGTGTCAAATACTATAGGAAGCCTTCTTTTGGTAGGCAATTTGCCTCTTCCAACCCATAATAGTCCTTCCTTGCTGTACCCTTTAGCTTTCGCACCAATTAGCTGGATTTTGCTCGACTATCCCCTAATAAAACTATTAGAACAAAACTAAAGCAAACATATATTATCTAAAGTGAGTTGCACAAAGGATTAAAGATTATATTTGCTCTCAAGAATAATCAACACATTTTCAAAATTTAAATGTCCACATAGGGTTTCAATCTTTTCGTGAGAAAATTTTAGGCTCTTAACCATTTTCACATCATATAGACTCATTGCCATTTGTAAGGAACGTTATTAGAACCTTACCTAGATCATTCAACACATAAGCGGTGCCTTAACTCAGCACAAAGAGTTGGAATATTCTCATCATGGAAACTTATTATAGGGAGCAATGGGAACATCTTCGTCTTGGTAAAAATGCCAACACTCCCTTGGCCACGTGATTAGCCACGCCACAAATTTGTCAAATTACTCCTTCGTCATTCCTTGTTGGTGATTGCTAGGTAGATTGATTTCCTTGCTTCTGATAGTTCCTACATTGATTGTAGCCATTGGTTGCTTTCTTATTGATTTTCATTACCAATGAAGCCTCATCCCCTTGAGTTGAAGGCATGAAGCGAACACCACAACAGCGTCACCGTTTCCTCTTTGGTTGAGGAAGGCTTACTCATGATTATTTTGTTCGTCTTCTTTGTACATCCAATAAGTAGCATATGTCTATGTGTTTGCAACGCTAAAACCAACTGAATGAAGATGGGTGTGGAGCTTATATTTGCAATATCCTTATACTTGGGACCACGTCTTCTTGTTATTTTGAAAAACTTTGTTAATTTTTTCATTTGGCTTTTCCACAGCTACTAAACTATCACGAGTACTTTTTAACTTTCTAAGATATTCATCAAGGGAAAGATTTCTCTTTTTAAGATTAATAGGACTTGCATTCAGGAGAATTTCTTTCTCTTTGGTCATGCAAATTTGTTCTTCCATAGAGTTCCACACCTAAAAAGTGGAATTGACACCGTAAATCATTCATTGCTAATACTTGTTAAGTGATTATCCGTAATAACCATGTGGTTAATAGGCTGACATTGTTCATCCACGCACCAGTTGTCTCCTCTACTTGTTTGCCGTTCTCGGACACTTGATTTTCCAGATCGGGACTCCAAACTAGAGGCAAGACTAGTGACCTCCAAATTAAGAAATTGTTGGAACTTAATTTATAGAGATATTTCAGGTACACTGTAGAAAAAACTGATTCCTGAGTTGAGTTTAGTATGGGAATTATTTTGTTTTCTGCTCTAGATTCAATCCCTTGGGGAGAGCACTGCTGCCATATCAAATTCAAATTGAACTTATTATTCTCTTTCCACAAGTCTATACCAAGGAATAGAAACTCTCTTATATATACGTGAGTTTGATTAGAGCCAAATGGCAACGTTCTTGATTGCCAACATTAAGAAAATAGAGATTGCCTTTCCTAATCTTGAGCAATTCTTCACTAGAAAAATCCTTTGGATAGTGTACATTTAGTTTCTGTGTATTCTTTCTTTGATAAAGTGGTTACCGTTGTGCCGCTGCGTGCTCTTTCGCTGATATAGCAGTTGCTGCTACATCATTCTTTTCTGTTTTCGTTATAGTAGATGCTGTTGTGTCGCTGTGCATTCTTCCTTTTAATGTAGCAGTTGCCTCTGCTACGTTATTCTTTTCCAACTTCATTTTGAAAACTCATTCCTATAGTTGAAGGAAGGTATTCACACAAGTGTAAACAATTCATCGACTCTTAAAATGCAACCAATCTATATGACAACCTAGTTTCAGACAATTTATGAAATCTCCAAAAATACGAGGATTAATGGAGGATAGTGGAAGGAATTTCGGATAAAAAAACCTTGCATCTCTAGTTCTAACATTGGGCCAGGCAGAGCAAAATTTGTTAAAATGCACTCACAGTTCAAAAATATACGTTGGTCATCTAAAAAGGTACCAAATATAGCAAAAGAACTACAAAATTGCATTTCTGTTCAGAAATGGAAGTTATATCAGATTTATAATTTACATACATGTAGCTTGAGTTAATGTGAGTAAGACTGGCAATTGATTAACATATAAGACGCTCCAAAACTAATTTAAATCTTTCATATGATGCGTGACTCTCTTTTGTGAAAAGAAGGAAATATATATTCTGAGGAAGTAATGGCAGCAGGGAAATTCAGTGGCACTTCATGTTAAAAAATTTAAATGTCTTCCCTCTTTTGTGTATTAAGGGAAAAATTAGTTTCAAATGCAAATATATAAATAGTATATTAAGAAGTGGATCAAAATTATTCAAGTTATAACTCAAAATGCAAGGTTCATATCTATTATCTGGAGCATCACCCCTGGAATTCTTAGCTCATTCCTCCAAGGTCTCTCATATCAATAGCTTTGATTGATGGATAACCAAAATAAATTCTTCTTTGTTTAGTGAGAAAAAAAAAAGACAAAATTAAAGAGAGAAGATTATATTGAGATAGTAATGATTTGTTGGTTCTGATAGTCACTTTGTAGTTTACCAATGAGCTGTGAGTAGAATTGTTCTCGGTTCTCAATAACATCAAAACAAATTAATAATGTCACACCGCTGTTGAACCAAATAACGATATCGCATGAATGCAAAAAAACATAAAAAAGTAAAGAAAATCTGAACAGCGTAGATAAATTTAGAACCATGCTGATGAATGAAGGAAGAGAGAGACCTCCTCCAAATGCCAGTCAGTAGGATGCCTCCAACAAATGACCTCCTGTGGTCGATCAGGTAAATGAATCACGTGCTCAGGAAATGGTGCACAACTATCATGTGATGCAGTAGGGCATCTTATACATCGCCACAATCGATTCTTTCGCTTACACAAGAAGCATGCCTGATTAATAAAGAGAATATAACCCTAGTTAAAATAATTTTCATGCAGGCAAAATTAGAATCTGAGAGTACATGATAAAGAAAACATTGATCATGTCCATATTCAGGAAACATTACAAAGAAAAGAAAAGAATTAACATAAATCAAAAACTTCATTTACCCAAACATGCACATCAGTGGCCTAAAATTGTGCCACCCTCTTCTTTTTTACCTCAACTCCCAGAACTCAGAAGAATTATAAATAAATTATAAATATATAACAGCAAAGGAGTGATTAGATTGATATTATAACTTTCTCAGACTTACATGTTGAGGGCACTTGAATTGTTTTAAAGACAAGAAGCCAAGTCCGTCTTTAGCACATTTTAGGTGAAAGGCTGCTTGGCAGCCACGAACAGAGCATAATATCTCCTCGCTGTTGATTACATTCTGGCAAACAAGACACTGGACCAGAGAGAGACGAAAACTGATGAGAATGTTGAGCCAATCATATTATAAGGTAAAATATTAAAAATGAATCTTTGTTTAGAACCTTAAAGGCATGGTGGCTACTATGCTAAATCATTCTTTGTTGCAAAGTTATTACACATGAAAGCATTCCAACATTTCTATCCTCTTCTTCAAAGATACAAAGAAATGGTATCTTTTTTTGTTAAGGCTTGGTTTTACTTTGTTGCGGATAAAATGTCTATTCTTAGTGTTGATTGGGTATATAAATCTAACACAAAATATACCAAATGACTAATCAGAACTTCACAACACTCTATAATCACGATAAAAGATTAACTATAATTAGATCATTTATTACATGGAAAGGAATATAAAGACCCTTATAAAGCTTCTGGAAATATAAGATGAAGAATTGTAAAAAGGATCCTAGCAAATCCTGAATGGACACCAAGCAGAACAGCATAAATGATTACAGAACTACAAAAAATAATTAATCAGCAAAGTATAAAGAATCCTGAAGGATAAAATTATGCAAACCAACTAATTGACAGCTAAAATAATAGTAAGAAATATCCAGTTTTCACCAATTCCACAGAATAACACTAATAATTCTTGAAAATTAGAATTGAGTAGCAGAACATTAACCAAATTTGTAATCCAAAAAGGTACAAATTTTTCAATTTTAAAAACTTAAAGTTGACAATCCAAAACCAACTATTAATTTGCTATAGGAAAACTAAAAAATTTTCAAATGTTCAGGTACAAGCAATTTAACAAAACAAAATTAACAATTCAAAACCAACTCTTCAACGTCAAAAATAAAAATCTAACATCAGAAATCCATGAATTACCAAATCCCCCAATTCATCACCCGAACTGACAAAAAGATAAAAATACCACAAAAAATCATCTCTAAAACAAATAAAAATGATAAATTACCATCTTAGGAGCTTTACATAGGAAGGGCAGGGAACTGTTGAATTCCGAGTCCCCCTTTTCAATTTTCATGTTCCCATCTTTGAATGGCTTCAAAGCCCTACCCATTTCCATTTCTTCTTCGCCTTCCTCGAATTCTCTAATCCCTTCTCTTTCCATGTCACCATTATAGTCAGTCAATTGAAACCCAGAATCCGAATCCTGCTCCGGAATTGGTTCCATATCAGGATTCGGGTTCACGCCCACCTGAACTGGTTCTCGAACAGGCTTGAGTTCAGCGCAAGGAACGGCAGCTTTAAATGCCGATGAATTTAGAAGTTTGTCCAGGGCAGGCATTTTCGGATTAAAGTGAGGAAGCAGCCGTTACAGTCTATGCCTGCATCACGTATATATGCAACGGTGGCGGTGGGTGGACGATGAGGTCAGGATTTGGAAATATGCGAGCCGTAACCTGGAGGGGAGTTGAGCGGGAAAAATGAAAATAATGTGAATTCTCATAACGGGAGGTTTGAGATTAGGAAAATTTACGATACTGCCACAAAAGGTCGTAATTCCAAAACTTTCTATAAACTTCGGCCCATTTGATGAAATTTTCAAAATGACTTAAAAATGTTCACCAAGTATATTTAACAAAATGAGTAGTGAATAAATTGATAACATTTATGAATTTAAAGTAATTCAAATATTTATAAACTTTTTTCAAACATTTATCTATAGGTTTATAATTATGGTAATGTACATAGTAACATACCATTTGTGTAATTTTTTGGGGTTGCCAGATGTTTTTTATTGCAATCTAACGAAAAGTCGTTCATTATTTCTATCATTTACAAGTGTCTCGTAATATTGTTATTGAGTTGTCAATCATAGATCTACATAGATGACTTAAATCAAACGAGTATCGGGTAGTTTAATGTATTATTTGTAAATATATATTGGTCATTTTTTTCTATATTCTCTTGCGGGGATTAAGGGAATCGAGTAATGTGTTGTGAAACCTTGAATATATGTAAAATATAATTTCTATTTTCTTGCATTGCGACGTACAAATAATTATTGGCATTTATGGTCTTCGAGCTTTAAAATAGAAGCAGTGTTTGCCTCCAACAATACAAGATGTTGTTTGAAAATTTTCCATGTCAGGTTCATCGAGATAAACATGAAATAAATGTACTTTTGACATTATTATCTCGGTTGGTTTTGATAAACATATTATGAATGTACTAATTGGCATTCTATTTTAAAATGTTTACCTTAATTGTATATTTTCACATAAAAAATTGTTTTCAAATAAATGAACCTTAATTGTATATGACATGAAATTTGTATACAAATCTTAACGTGAATGAACACGAATTAGTGAATTATAAATAAGGTTTTTGCAATTATCTAACAAACCATAAATCAAGTAAACATGAGAATTTTATTCTGTATCAATTATTAACGTAATTATATTTCGAATTTCTTCATCCAAATAAAAATCACACAGATGTGAGGTTGGATCTTTTTTTATTATACCCAGGTATAAACTTTCGGCGACTAATCATGGGATCTACGCCTCGGCCCCTCAAGACGCAGGTCAGGTAAACCGCGGGATGTGCCCCAAACTGATTAGGGTTCAAGAGCTCCCACACTGATTTGCCAAAGTGCCGAGTGAGTCAACACTTATTGCACTTTGCCTTCCAGAATAAATCTTACCTTCCGGGATCCTGCTTCAAAGGGCCCCACAAATCGAACTCGCGACCTCTAAACTGCCAACAACTAATAGCCCCGTCCTTTTTCAGTTGGGATGTGCCCCGAGGGGCGATGTGAGGTTGGATCTTGATTATACTGTATATGGTAAATATAGAATATCAACTGGAACTTGAATATAAAGACATCTAAAATCCAATATCAAGTTTGAATGTATATCTATTAACAGGTAATTTTCAATTATGATATCAACATTGCTACACTTCCACGATATGGTTCACACAATTCATACCGGTGGGCAACTTGGCAAAATGTGATTGAAAAATAGGGGAAAAAATTGAACCACACAAATGATGCATAGCATCTGTAAAAAATATGTGAAACAAAACATTTACACTTAGCATTTTTCTTATGATATATGCATTTGCATACGAATTTTATCATTTAGAATAGTGCATACAAGAGAGCACTCACGAACTCAAAATAAAGTATGGATGGCTCATATATAAAGCGAGTTAGTTGATTGCACGAAAGCCCCCAATTTTTAAAATTTTCATATTTTTGCATTTTTTATAAGATGAAAAATAATGTCAGATATTAATAATTCGTTTAATACAAATGAATTTTGAGTTAATATTATTAAAAACATAAATAGTTTAACAAATTTAATGTATCGAAGAAAAATTCATCAATAAATAGACTAGTTGATATATATAAATTACTAACCAATAATTCCGTTGAGAACAAAATAAAAGTATCAGCCGTTAGTAATATAAGAAAAATATAAAAATATTTAAACTTATTTATTAGTAACTTAAATAAAAATATAAAACAAAGAGAATAAATTTATGTGAATGATAACAACAGTTTTCCGTTGTTTATTGAAGCAGAGCTGAATATTTTTGACAACATTATCGATAATATTGTTGTCTATAATCGATGACAAATGTGTGTCTGTGATCAATAAGAATATCGACATGACAATTTATTTGAATCGCCAATATATATTATTTCGATAGTAAGGATTATATTGTATCGAAGAGTACCATATCATTTTAAGTATGTATATTTGATTATCAACCACAAAAAATGGAAGCTCGAGAAGAGTGGGTTGGATAAAATAAAGTGGGTAACTTGAATTTCATCATTGTTTTGAAATTCGGAATACTTAGCATTGACGGGAGAAGCAAACAATAAAAAAAATTGATCTTTTGTTTCGGAGACTACCAAGATCCACAAGTTCTGAGATTAAAAACTTGGTTTTCATCCCTAGATTTATAGTCATGCTCTCAAATAGTTACTAAACTTTAAAATGTCAATGTTCAATCATTAAAATCTTCTTTTCATCCTTCCAAACAAATAGGTACGCTGATTTGGCTCATGGGATACTTATGTGGTCCAACTCGAGAGTATTTTTCTTTGAACAAAGTTATTTTTTGTTGCACGATATCTATTTTTTGTTATTTTATTTTGTATATTCTAGTTGACCTTAAGTTATTTGAAAGGAGTTAACCGTGAATTTTTGGACAGTGAATGTCAACGACCATGGCACACAAGCACATCATTAGTCAAATTCAATGTTTGAAAAGGCGCGGCGCAATGTACGGCGAAAACATCAAGTCAAGTTTATTGGTACCTTATTTAGCGGTCAACGGTAATCATTGACCGTAATGAGTACCTAGGCGCAACTAGGCGCACATTATTATTATTATTATTTTTACAATTCTTGTAAGTTAAAACTTAAAGGTTGATTTACATTTAAAACTTATCTTTTTATTGAAAACTTTTGAAAAATGTATAAATTTTTATAAATCTGTTTTAAATATTTGATAGGTATTATTTTAAATTATTAAATAATTTTTTTATTGGTTAAAAATTAAAATAATATAAAAAATAAGATAACGTATTTTTACGCTTTTTAACTCATATGCCTCGCTTAAACTCGTCTAGCTCATAACTTGGCATCCACGCATCGTCGCGCATTACGCCTTTAGAACACCGGTCAAATCAGTTTCGCCATTAGTTTACCAGACATAATCAATTTTGGGGACTGATAGTTTGAACATTATAAAATTTAGTGACTAAGCCCCCTATTTGGTACACATTAAAATTTTCATTCTCATTTTCAACCACACATTTTTCAATAAAATAATATTTTCTATCATATCAATAACTTTTCTTTCTTTTTCAACTACAAATTCTCCATTAATCTACTATTCCATAATACATTCTTTCAAAATAATGTGGATCAAACATACTCTAAATATGATCGAAGTCCAGGGACCATTTACAAGCACACTTATAAAATTATGGGATGAACCATATTTTTAACCCTAGTTGTGTTACAATTATAATTAATACCGTGTTACAAGAAATAAGAGGTTGTCCCAGGATTTTTAGGGCATCGTTCTTTTCACTTTTTCGGCTTGATGAATATTTTCAACTAGTTGATCTTCACATTGTTAGATATGTATATAATAAATATAATATGTAAAAGAAATAATTGATTCGGATGAAATGCTCAATGGGTGAAAAGTGTGGAATTTGTATGAGAGGTTGGGGGTTCGAATCACACCTCATGCATTATATTAAAAAGTCTTTTTAACTGCTCAATATTAACAATCCATTACCACTAATCATAAAATTTGCAAATAATATTGGATTATGGTGGATGCAGTTACATCATTTTTTTGCCTATTTAAACACACATATAGGCATTAGAAAACAATAACAACAAACGAAATTATTTCTTCCTATGCAGTAAAAAAATATTATACTCAATTTTACATATTTTTGGAGTACACTTGAGAGTTCTGAAAACNAAACACACATCTAGGTATTAGAAAATCACTGCAAATACGAGATTGTATCTTTCTATTCACTAAAATATTATACTCAATTTTATATATTTTATGGAGTACACTTGAGAGTTCTGAAAACTATTTGTGATTGTTGCACAATTGGTTTATTTGATCATTGTTTCTTGGAGGTGATTGTCCACAGAGATCGCAGCAGTTTTCGACGGGCAATTTCGCTTTAGGATATCTTATTGTCACGAGGCTCGATCAATCGATAAGTTTTATTTTTGTACTTTACTTTATTGTAACTAGATTAATTTCTAACACACATGTCCTCTAAAAAGTAAGAACGGGTTACTTATAGCGTAGACTAGAAAAATAAAGATTAGAAGGTCAATTGTACGTGTGAAATGGATATGAATAGTTGTTAGTGTCTAGGCTTCAATAGCGCTCCTCCACGGTTTAAAAGTTGTATAAGAACATTTCAAAAGACTCTTTATTAGATTGTTTTAGAGAGACTTCCTTATTCTTTTTTTCCTTTTTTTTTTTTTGGGTGTCCATCAAACTTCTTATTCAAAAATTAAAATAAAGAGTATATTTAACTCTTCAAGTACACTTGTTTGGCACCTATTTATAATTTGATTAATCCACTTTTTATTCACATATTTTGTGTGATTCACAAGTACTATCCACCACTCATTTATATCTATTTATAATTTAAACTAGTTATAAACAACTCTCAAATATACTTTCCAAATTCACTCCTTGTATAATACTTTCATAGATTTCTATTCATTACATCATTATTTAGTAATTAATGACTTCAACATTTTTCTTTTACTTCTTCATCATTGGGGAAAAATGAAGGGAAATGTAAGCGTAGGTTTGGAAAATTTATAAATGGTTTATAAAAATGAATAATAATGGATTCCACGAAATATATGAATAATAATGAATGTGTGGTTTAAAATTAATTTTTGACTTATTATAAATTGTCTTGCCAAGCTGAGGCCAAGTCCTAATGGTGTTTTAAAAAAATGAAAAATAAGTATATATAAGATATTGTTAAGACTTGTATAAAATGTATCGCTCTTTTATTTTTAAAAATGTTTGAAGATGCTCTTTATATATTGAAAATTATGCTATTTCAAATAAAAAGCATTATTACAGATGATCTAAGCCCTAATCTATATTGAGTCCAAACTTTTTGTGCAACCAGGAGCGTGTTTGTCTAAGCTTAAAAAGTTTACTTGTAAATAAATTTACTTACGAGTAAAATTAAATTTTAAAATAATTTTTTTTTATTAAATAGAATTGAACAAATAACAAATGTTACAATTTCATGATTCATTACAACTGTATCTACAAAAAATCGAATTCAAAGAATAGCAACTCTTCCCCGCGTCAATAAAAATGTGTCACGTACCCTATTCTCGTACTCGCAGGAAGAACCAAATAATCTCCATTAAGCATTACGTCAAACTGAACCATTGGTGGCATGAATATTGAATTGAGCTCCTCAAGAAAATCATCCCCTTGAATATTATACGAATAAAAATCGTTGGATTGAAAATGCGTTTTTATATCTTCAGGCATGCTGCTTTGTGGTGGATCCGACTCCAGTGGCGTGCCTTGGTACTCGCCTGCCAGGGTCATCTCCATCATTTCCTTAAACTTGGAAGACTGTAACGAAAGCCTAGTGCTGATGTGGCAGTGGAGGCTCGTGGCTGAGATAAGGAGGCATCGCTGCTATTTAGAGGCGGTTGGAGGTGGTCGAGGGAGGCTGATGAGCCACTCAAGACGTGGTTTGAGGATGGTGGTGAATTAGTGTCAATGATATGATTGGACTTGTTAGGGTCATTGTTGTTGGGTTATAACCATTTTATGTAACGACTAAGATCAAAATTTGTGACAGCGTTTAGTCCACAATATTCTATGGCTGCCGTGTCGTAGGCAATTGCAGCCTCTTCTTGTGTTGCTGCAAAGAAATTAATGATGTCATTGTAAAAAATGGATTGGAAAATTTTAAATAAGACGGCCACGAAGTTCTTAAAGATGAAAAGATAGGTTTTGGTTGGTTAATTATGCCATCTAATATTGGTAATCGTACAACAATAGTATCGACTAATTTTGTTTGCTACGCAAATAAGTTATCTGTTTTATCGAGAGTGAAGCCTTTTTTTTTTCCCTTGACGAGTAACTACCATAAGTCCCAAGATAGAGGTATTTGTTGCTGAAAACTCTGCCAAATCGAGCTTCCCATCTCCCGTTGTGATGATGCTGTGAGTTGAGAAAAAAAACTTCAAACTCAGACACAGAGATATTAATCATTGCTTTAATTAAAATGTATAAAAACAAATTATGCAATTTATTAATTTCTAACCTTCATAGGTATTAATTAATTTGAAAAACTCAGCAATTATTCAATTAATTAATTTGAGATTTATCGACCATGTTGTACCTTGCAACCATTTTTCCAAAACTTTATCCTTGCTCTTTATTTCAAAATATTTTAAAATAATTAAATCCCTTTTGTCCAATTTCTTAATGGGGCATTTATAGATAAATAGCAATAAATCTTATAAATAATTGAAAACATTTTTTTATGTAATATTCCCGTCTTTTTCAAATTCTTAAACCAACAATTTTTTGTTGGAAGTGTTTCACAATGTTGTTAGAAGTGTCTTTTAAAGGTAGTTAACTTAAATTTATTCACTGTTTAATTGAACTCTACAAGATTCGTGATCTAATCAATACAAATAAAGGCATACGATAAGCTGCTTTTAATCAGGGAAAAAAAAAACTTTACAATTATTGACATAGGTTAAAAGTGTTGACCTCAAAATATGCTACTAACAGATGTCGGACCCACTTGTTCATGCGCAAGTTAGATCAACACGTAAATATAGATTGACAGTCTTGATACTCCAAAAGTGGACTTGGGAGAGTTCAACGACACGAGACGTTTCTGTTTGAGTTCCGACGAGATACATGAGATAATAATAACCAACCGCTATGAACTTTGATTGAAGATTAAAAATCGATATAAGAGAATAAAACAAGTTGCTTCAAGTGTTTAAAGTTGCAATAGTCCTCAATTGATATATGGTGATGGCATTTATAGTGTTATAAACTGAATGGTAACCCTCAGATGACATTACACGTGGCATCATCCCTCGACCAAAGCATCAATTCTTAGTCATCACGTTGACTTCCCTAACTTTACAAAGCATTTAATGTTCTTACATCCTATTGACATGACAAGACGCAAATACACTTTTTTACAAAAAATCACATTAATCATTCAAATAAGATTTATATAAATTTAAGATCTGTGCACGTAGGTCGTCATCAGCCGGGTTGGGCCTCGGACCTGGGCTACTTTGGCATGCCCTTGGATTAGTAACGGGCCTTGGAAATCGTACATGGGCCTTGTCTTCTATGTATGATAGTTCGTTGACCACGTAGCAATGCTAGTAACAAATCGTAACAAGAATAATTCTAAACCACCCAGTTACAGTTACAATGACAAAGCAATCTCAACAACTATGGTTGAATATCTGATGGATGAATTTCTTCCACTACATTATTTTAAGATTTATTTGGTAGTTATATCTTAGAAATGTTTTTATGAAGTTCATTGACAAACACACAGCTTAACTAGCTAGCTGGGCCACCTAATTGGGTTACCAAATCATTAAGAATTTAAACCCTTAACTTTCGAGTAAATTAGACACAGTATTCTAAAAAGGAAAAGAAATTGATTAATATACTTAAACTAAATTAAGTTTTAATAACTGTAATTATTACGTCCACTAAAGATATAAAACACTCGAAAGTCAGCAAAATCGTTCCAAAGACTAACCGCGGCACTTCCCATGTGATATTTTTCACTTTTTAAATTTTTTATTATTAAATAGTTTTCGTTTGATACTGTATTTTCTAGTACGATTATCCATTTTGAGCTATTTAAAATCTGTTAGAAAAGTTGCAATATACCCATGATAAATATGTAAGGATGAAATTTAAATGTCGAAAATTATTTTGAATGAATTATTGAACGCAAAATAAACCACAATTATTAACTTCATTTCTTGCGGTATTTTTGACTTGTTATTATGAACTTATCGTTTATCGATTTTTTAATTTGAAATATGTAT
>CAIGRP010034569.1:0-12410 GCA_903798385.1 Fraxinus cuspidata
CTTCAATTATAATTCAAAAATAAAATTAACATCATTTAAGTTTTATTTTACAAATTCTCAATCCTATTTAAATCTCTGTTGCAACACAGTCCCAACAAATGGGAAGTGATATCAAAATTCTCATATTCTACTTATCACCAAACACTTATGTCCCAAAATATTCACGTGTTCCACATTAGGTCATGTTCCAGATTCATTTACTTATATCAATAAGCATGGAACATTTTAACAAGTTCTATAACCCATGTTTTTCTAGCATTCCCTCTAAAGATGCTAAAAGTTTGCATACATTCAATTATATCTGATCGAGCACAAAATTGAAAAATAAGTCACAATTGATCACATAACCTAATCAAGATCCACACAACTCATGAATGTATATAAACGTAGTATTTTAAATATTTTCGAAAAAAAAATGAAACACTTTGAAAAATAACTTATACTAGGAAAATACCACTTAACAAATATTCTTAATTTTTATAAAATTTTCGGAATTCAATTAAGTCCAAAAAGATATTTTTAATACATTTTTTTATAATTTATATCAATAATAAAATAAAATAAAAATTATTTTTTATTTTCTAAAAATTAATTTTAATTGCACATAAAAGTCAAGAATATTTCAAGGATCCAGTTGTAATTTTCGAAATTGTCATTAGAATAATCAATTTCAAAAAAATAATTTTGGGACCAATATACAACATGCAATTTCCCAAATTGCATTTGAAATAATCAACATTCAAAAATGTAGGGACCAACATGCAATTTTCGAAATTGCATTTGCAATATTTAAGGGACCACAATGCAATTCTCTCAAAATTGAATTTGGAATCATTCACCTCCATGGCAACAGTTCAGGTTTCTGCCATTTTTTTTTTCAGATTTCGATCAAATCTTCGGAAGACCATAACTTCTTCAATTCAAGGCCAAAAATCATGTTCTTCATACCGTTAGAAAGTTATCGAGAATTTCTATCAAATCATACCAAATAGTTATCATGAAACCCAGTGTGGAAGAAGTTATCATGTTATTAAGTTTTGGATTTTACCGATTTAATGTAAAAAATCAAATTTTCATCCAAAATTTCGAATCGTCTTAACTTTTTCATTTTAAGTCCAAAATTTGAATTCTTTATATGGTTGGAAAGCTGATGAGAAGACCTTCTAAACATACTAATCTTACTGTATGAAAATAAACGAGCATATGACTGTAAATAATTAAACTTTCTACAATTTTATTTAGGGTTTAGTTTTTCTCCAAATTTATAAAATAAAAAATTTTCAAACTTTGTAGATATGATCTATATCATATAAGGAGTATTCTGTAAAAATTATATGAATTTATGTTGCATATTTCATGACATCTTATTAACAATGCTTCAAGTTTCAACAAAAATGGCATACATGCATTTTTCAATAAAATAATTCCATTTACAGCAAGATAGTATGCAAGGGAAACATCTTTTACGGCTCCGATACCAATGTAAGAAATCACAGCATTCTTTAACATGAATTTCACGTCAAGAAACTCACTTGAAATGATGAATTTCAAGATCCTTTGATAGTTGATTCACATTGCATTCCCAAACTCCAAAATCTGCATTTCTTATTCTCCAATAATCCTAATCCCGATCACAATAGAAGAGAATTATTATCCACAATCTAAGTGTCAATTTTTGTATGATTTCATGTCCAAAATATGGTTCTAACGACTTTTCAATTTTGGTGTAAATTTCCATACGAATTTTCTCTTCATTTTTCATGCCATCTTTCCCTTCTTTTTCCAATGCATAATCATGGGAGGTTGTATGAGAGTTAATGGTGATTATATGGAGTTGCATGTTTGAACTTTAAATTCAAACCACTCCCTCCAGCCCTTTTAATAACTTGTGGGTCGGGTCACCCATATTGACGACCCATGATCCTATTTTTCTAACAAAGATATATAAATTACATTTAAGATACATAATCATTTAAGGCATCTCCAATAAAGGACCAAATCTGGTGTAAGACATCAAATTTCACCAAATTTGAGAATTTTCAATAATCTCATTTCGCCATTCTTTCCACCATACAACAAATGTATATTCCCTATATATCCCCCTTTATATATTAGTTTAAGATATTTTAATTGATTTATAATTGTTTTAATGTGATGTCTATTCTTATTTAATATTTATTTTTAGATTTTAATCAATTAATGAGTAATAATTATCTCAGCATAAATTAAAATTGTTCATTGAAAAGTCAAAAGTAAAAAATTCGATAATTAATTAATTAGCACTCCGATTACATAAATAAAGGTACAATACAATATTCGAAATGTAGATGCGCACTTTTCACTTTGAGATGCATTAGTTGATCATATATGAGATGAATATACTAATTCCGATAAATAAGTGACAAAACGAATTGTCATTTTCATTATATGTAATTTTTTTGTGTTAGATGTAATCTTTTTAATTGTGATATTATGTTTAATGTTTTTCAATTTGTTAATAAATGCAATATTTAGTTCATCACATATAATTTTTAATTTAATGATTTTGTAATAATATAATTTGTAATTAAATAATTCAAAACACAAATTGGTTTAAAATCAGCGTCAATGATCTATACCAAATTTGGTGTAACAATTTGTTACAATAAATTTGACGTAGACAATTAGAGATGATCCTAAAGACATTTAATGTACACTTAGCCTCCGTTTGATTCCCATTTTTGGGGTAAAGTGTATTATGAAATATTGATTTTTTGAAGAATGTGTAGTTAAAAAGTGATGAAAAGTTTTTGAAATACATGTCTAATTATTTTATGGGCGAATGCGTGATTAAAAATGAGTTTAAAAAATGTATTATTCAAAAAATTGGGCTCCTACAGGGCTTAGACGGATGGTAAGAACTATATTACTCTTGAGTTCTATTTTTTAGACATAATGCATTTTAAAATGGTAGAATGACGGAAAATATATGGATAATAGTGAAGTAAATTTTTTTTTAAAGATTTTGTGTAATATTATTTTATTTAAGAATGTGTGGTTAAAAAGAAGGAAGAAAAAATATATTTTGAAAAAACGGAGAGCAAAAGAGCTATGAAAGAAAAACTGCAAGCCACCTCATCCTTTACCTTTACGAGACATGTCACACTTAGAATGGAGCTAAAAAGTTGCCTATAATAGCTGACAATTCCACGAGACTTTAAGAGTCGTGCTCCTTGTCCCGGCTCAATGACCGGGACAAGGGGTGTTTCCCAGACCTTAATATCAACCATGAAGTGAAAATTCTATCTATAGCACCAATATGTGGTGGATTAATATTAAAGTTTTAATAAATTTTAATAAAAGTTACTGTGTGGTTAAAAAGTTGTGGATTCTATGAAATGTGTGATTAAAATTAATTGTTGATTTTGATTTAAACTAAAATTTTGATTTTAATTTTCATCAAATAAAAATAAATAGATAACATCCTTCACCAACCAATAGAAGCATTTAAAGCTTGAAGAATTCTTATTATATTCGTCCTTGGTATATATTAAGCCAAGTAGCTTAAAAAGCGAGTGCAAGATTAAAATTGAGCAATTAATTAGAAATAACACCCACTAAACCTTTCTTCAGACTGACAATGGCGATTTTAATATGTGATCTATTACTGTGAAGTATACCACTTTCGTCTGCTTGATGCCTAATTGGACAAATAAGACTCATCAATCAATCATTTTTCTAGAGTCGTGCTAATATTATATTCAGCAGAGATTCAACAATCTTATATGAAGAAGATGTTACTTTGCATGATGGTGCCACGTGCTTCAAAGTGTTCCACAAGAAAGTTAGGTGACAATGTAGCTGACTTCTCGAAAAATCAATGTTCTTGTAGAGCGTTTGGTAGGGAGTAATTAGAAGAAAAGAAAGATTTTATAAAAAATGTTGTCCTCGTTATCTAAGCAATGTGGCCATTAGATTTCTCAACATTTGGACAAACTATTAATACGTTGACTTTCTCGATAGTGGGAGAGGTGCCTGCAATCACTCGACGATAGAGTCAGTCAACTATAGACGTGTACTTTTATGTGTGGGATGAAAAAAATGTGTAAGCCACAAGATGTATATTGATATTGGGTTAAAGGGAAAATATGAAGCAAGATTACCATTGAGAGTGTACAATTGCATTATTTATGATTGGCATCTAAGTGAGTTTTTATGTGAAAGAGGTGATGTAGTTATTGTTGGATGAAGGTTACATGACTTCATCTTACTAGTCTATGTATCATTATCATATGTTTCATTTCTACAATTTTAAGTTCAGGTATCATTTATTGATTTTAAAAAGTGACCATCCTATGGCCTATGTCAAACATTTGAAATAGATTGATAATTTGACTGTCAAATCAATCTTTCTTATGGAAGATCTTGTTTGGAGTGCAAGCTTTAGGTTCTTAGGTGGTTGCCATGTGATAAATGATGGGAGCCTAGTAGGATAAGACGAAACAAAACATGTACTAAACTCTTGTTTGGTACACATTAAAATTTTAGGGTGTGTTTGATCCACCTTATTTTGAAAGAATATATTCTAAAATAGTAGATTGATGGAGAATGTGTGGTTAAAAAAGAAGGAAAAGTTATTGATGTGATGAGAAATATTATTTTATTGAAGAATGTGTGGTTGAAAATGAGCAGAAAAATGAGAATGAAAAAAAATAATGTGTACCAAACAGAGGCTTAATTCTGATTCTTCTACTCATTTTCAACCACACATTCTTCAATAAAATAATATTTTCCATCACATCAATAACTTTTCCTTCTTTTTCAACCACAAATTCTCAATCAATTTACTAAGTCCCTGTTTGGTACACATTAAAATTTTCATTCTCATTCTTCTACTCATTTTCAACCACACATTCTTCAATAAAATAATATTTTCCATCACATCAATAACTTTTCCTTCTTTTTCAACCACAAATTCTCAATCAATTTACTATTGTAGAATACATTTTTCCAAAATAACGTGGCTTAAACACACCCTAAATATATAACGCATTATTACACACTGAAACAATTCTGTCAAATTATGATCACTCATTGAACTGGACATGATGGAACAAATACAGCAATTCCGATCTGGTTAAGATTTTTATCCTTTTGTCCATGACTCAATGAGCATTTCCATGGCTAAATGGGAAGAACCACCATCTTGAATTGCAACCTTGGCGCAATTTCTCATAGCCACAACCTGATCCCTCACTACTTTCCCATTCTTTAAGTCCATCAACTCCATGACTCGCTTTTCCAATTCAGCAGCTGTCACTAACCCGTTGACAGCCTCATTCAAACCCAATGCTACCTTCATTTCGTCCACCACGAAAAGCCTATTCATCCTTTGCTCCGCATACAGTGGCCAGGCTATCATTGGTACACCAGCACAAATAGCCTCCAGAACTGAGTTCCAACCACAATGACTCACGAATCCGCCCACCGAGTCATGACTCAGCACCTCCACTTGTGGCGCCCATGACTTCACCACCAACCCTTTATCTTTAGTTCTTTCCAAGAAACCTGTCAAAGACAAAATTTAAATAAATAGATTTTACGTTTCTCTAATAGATAGACTCTGATTCGACAAATTTTTCAATTATTTTAAAGACAAATAATAAGAGGGACTAACTGTGTGACGTTAAATATTTGAATTTGACTGAATTTATAAATTATATATAAATTGATTGCCAAACAAAGTTTTTTTTTTTTTTTTTTACGTGATAGTTAAATTATAGGGCTGAACATTCATATCTCGCCGTCCCCATTTACTAAAAATTGCCGCCAACCAATTACTAAACTTTATGCAAAAATGAACTTGACTTGCAGGATAGTGAATATAAGATTTAAAAGTTGCCGCCTACCAATTACTATAACACTTCAAAAGTGCTAGGAATGTATGTCTTATTTGACATTTGATGTGTCGTAAATAAAGGATTGGAGGGAAAATTGATTATTTTTTAACACTATCTAATGATATGTTCTCTGTCAAAATGTAAAAAATAATGTAAATGATGATATACATAGTAGCGTGATTGACTGAACTTTAATTTTAAGATGAGAGATAGATAAGGAAAACCTTGTGGTAACAATGCATCCAAGTCTGGCTGTGCTTTTGCCTTGGTTTCATCCTCGGACGGTGGATTACGCACCACCCAAAGAAACCTGTGGCCGCTATTTTCTAACCCCGCCGCCATCTCCGCCAGCTGCTCCACTGTGAACAATCCCATACTCCCAAAACACAGAAAAACAACACTTTTACTAGGCTGTAAATTTAACCAACTCAAACACTCATGTTCATCACTTTTACTGTCTCCATCATTGCTTGCAATCAGAGGCCCAACACAGTATATAGGCGGCGATTTTTCATTTGGAGTACATAAACCATCGGATAATGCTTTCACTGCTCTTGATTCAAGAACTGCAAAAGAATTTACCAAAATCCCAGATGATTTTCCCTTCTGTATTGCGGTTTCTAAGATCAATTTGTATATTTTACTTTCACGGTCGAACATTACTTTTGGCATATCTTGGGAATAAACTGGTGGGATGCCTGGAATTTGAATATAGTCATGTAGATCTTCCATGTTTTTTGTAATGGTTTCATGGAGAGTTGGAATATATAAGAAATGGCAAAGCGCAGAAGCGCATGTAGTAAAGAAATAATAAGTAGGAATTCCAAGTATTGAAGAAACTTGATATGCAGCATTACAGAAGAAATCTATGAAAAAGGCTACGAGATTAGATTTCTGGGATATATTCTGAAGCGCTTGGTGGACGTATGGGTTGTTGAGGCGGGGAATTTCGAAGGCGACTTCTTCGGAAGAGATGGAGGTGGGAGGAAGTTCGACGGCGGGGAGGTGGTGGAAGGTGATAGAAGAGGTGGTGGCAGTGACATGGTCTACGTAGGGTGAGGTGGCGCCGGTGGTGATGAAGACAGTTATGGAGAATGAAGGGCGGTGCTTGAGGAGAAGCTTCCCGAGCTCCACCATGGAAATCATGTGGCCAATTCCGGGGGAGGGATAAAGCACAATGGTGTCAGCCATGGTAGATGAACTCATCAGTATAGCACGAAAGATCAGAATGGTGCGGCTGCCGTGTTTGATTGTAAGTGTGAAGGGGCTCGATGACGGAAGGGAGATGTAAATAAGAATGAGAGAATATAGCCATAAAGAATCACAACTACTTTGTCCTTTGCCTTGCACTTGTAATTGTACTTGAACGTCAATATTCAAATCTCAAGTAGGTGTGTTGAAGATTTTATATAATTCAAATTTTCATAAATATTAAAATATATTTCTCTTCATTTGAGAGTTTTTTTCATAAACTTTTTTTTAAAAATTATTATCAATCTCATTTATATTTTTTTGACTTCTAAATAAAAAGTCCGCCCCCATTATTCCAAATTATAATGCTAAATTTAGTAATTTTTTGGAGAATGTGTGGTGAAAAAAAAAAGAATTTTTTTTGGATTTACTAGTAATATTATTTTATTAAAAAAATGTAGTATATAAAAAATAGAGAAAAATGTGTTATAATTTAATGGGGCCAAACGGCAGCAAATTCTCTTAACAAAGATAATGAGATAAACTCAAAATAGTAAATAACATCATGCTCATGCTTTTGCCATTGTTTGAGCCCCATTTTATTTTAAAATGAGTTTTATAATAGTATTTTTTTGGGGAATATGTGATTAAAAAGTAAAAAAAATTAAATTTATATATAAATTATTTTATTGATAAAATGTGTAATTAGAAATGAATATAAAAAAATGAATTATTGAATAATGGTACTACATTGACATATTTTGCCACCCCTTTTAATTCCTCGTATCTTGGGTAGTTGGAATTCAGTTTATCAATTAAAGCACCAAAAATGTCTTTAGACCATGTGAGTCACAAAGTTGTCACATTTAAAGTAGATTTTATTTCACTGGTGGTTAAATTTTACGTTCCTCCTAAGTTTTTTATTTTAGCAAATTAATAAACTCCATGTTTAATTTTTAATAACTTAAGTGATTTTATTAAAAATGAAAAGTTGACTTTTCACTGGTTAATTACAAGTCAAAGCAATTTAACATCAATTTTAATCTTTGACAACTTCCTTCTTGTGTATCTAATTACATTTTTATTGGATAACTCTCAATTTGGAAAAGTTGCACCATGGGTTCCCAATGTATCGTCCTAGTAGCTAGATAATTTCCAACATTAGAAAATGAGCATGTTAATCGTCGACTTCATTACAGTTACCTTTAATCTATCGAAACCGTTTCAATCTCTATTGATATTACAGCACATATCAACCACTCATGATTCCAGTAATCCTGCACACATTAAGCACTCGTGATTCTAGCAATCCCATGTAATTAGACAATTGCACTCATGATTCCAGCAATCCTGCACACATCAAGCACTCATGATTCTAGCAATCCCATGTAATTAGACAATTGCACAAGTCAACATTTATCTCTTTCCATGTAAAGCAAAGGCATGTATTATATTGACATACGATATCATTGAGAAAGTATCACAAAATATTCAGCCAAATCATCTTTTACATGGTATCAGAGCATCATTGATCCTAAAATTCCTCTCTACCGTTTAATTCCAATGGATTCCTCCTCTGAAGTTATCTCTGAAATCTCCTCCTCATATCACCTTCACCCCTCTGATTCCCCAGCCTCATTCTCATCTCTGGACATCTCACTGGTGACAACTTTCCCAAATGGCAATGCACCCTTCGTCGAACCCTCAATGCCAAGAACAAACTATGCTTTGTTAATGGCTCCCTCAAACTCCCGCCCATCATTTCACCCGATTATGCTCGATGGAGCCTCACCAAGGACATGGTCCTCACCTGGATTCTCAACACCATCACTCCTTCTCTAGCAAATTCCCTGGACTACCATGATGACCTACGTGCTGTTTGGCTTGACCTTGAGTCTCGTTTTTGCCATGGCAACAATACTCGCCTCTTTCACCTCAAAAGAGAAATTTCCAACCTCCATCAAAGCCAATCAGCCATACCAAATTATTACAATAGAATCAAACAATTATGAGATGAATTAGCCAATATCCAAACACCAATTGATGCTACCACTTTGGAGAAGAGAGTTGAGGACGAACGGGTGTTCCAATTCCTCTTGGGACTCAACGATTCATTCGCTGCTCTTCGATCCTAGATTCTTGCCACTGATCCTCTCCGACCCCTGATCAAAGTGTTCTCCATTCTCTTTCAAGAAGAACAACAAAGGCTCATTCATGTCTTACGCACTCCATCAGAAAATTTTGCCCTCACCGCTCGGAGTTATCACCATGACCGACCACCTCTCAAGTGCACCGAATGCGGCAAAGATGGGCATTTATGGAACCGTTGTTGGCTGATAATCGGCTACCCCCAGGACGCGAACCCCACAATCATCGAAAGCCATCACTATTCGGAAAACCCCCTTCCGCAACCGTTCATCTTGCCGAATCTTCGTCCAGTGCCAGGCCTCTCGCTGTAGAGTTATCAACAACTCATGAACCTCTTGAAAAACCTATCCCCAAATCAAAATTTCATTGGTAACTCCATCTCAACTCTCTCTGTTTTTGATCCTCAAATTGATTGGCTAATCGACATTGGTGCCACTGATCATATGAGCTCCTGTCGAACCTCCTTCTTGGACCTCCAATTACCATCCTCAAACCGTATAATTCGGCTACCCACGGGAAACATGGTTCCTGTTGAAGGAATAGGCACAGTTTGCCTATCTGATTCCCTAACTCTTCATAATGTCCTTTATGTCCCTCACTTTAATTACAATCTCCTATCTATTCCTCAACTCACTTGCACTAAACCTTGTCATGTTCTTTTCTCATCCACTAAATGTTTTTTCAGGACCTTCAATTGAAGAGGCTGATTGGAGTAGGTGAAGCTTGCAACGGGCTCTACATCTTCCGGTCACAAAAATCTACTGCCTTTTTCGTACACAATCTTGACAATAAGACCATATGGCATCAACGCTTAGGTCACCCTTCTAGCTTTATTATTCCTACAATTTTTGATAGCCCTTGTACTCTTTCTTATTGTGATGTTTGTGCTCGTTCTAAGCACACCCCCTAACCATTTTCTCAATCATGCTAATAAAAGTACGACTCCTTTTAATCGAATTTATTGTGATATTTGGGGAGGTTACTCTACTACTTCTATCTGTGGCGCCCACTATTTCTTGACAATTGTTGAGGATTTTTCACGCACTACCTGGATTTATTTAATGCGTTTTAAATCAGAAACTTTTACTCACTTAATGCATTTTTTCGCCCTCGTTAAAAATCAATTTACCTCCAACGTCAAACTTATCTGTACTGATAATGGCCAAGAATTTCTTTCTCAAAATCTCCAAAACTATTTTCATACCCATTGCATCATTTATGAGCGTACTTGCGTTGAAACTTCTCAACAAAATGGTGTTGCAGAGCGTAAACATCGTCACCTCTTGAATGTTGCTCGCAGTCTTCATTTTCAAGCACATCTATCCCTACATTTTTTGGGCGAATGCATTCTTACAGCCGCTTACCTCATCAATAGGACTCCTAGCAAATCTCTTCAAAATCAAAGTCCTTTTCAATTACTCACAAAAACTCCGCCTAGCTATAATCACCTTCAGGTGCTTGGTTGCCTTTGCTGTGGTCAAACTCTTACTGCCCACTGAGACAAATTTTCTCCCCGTGCATCCCGTTGCGTTTTTATTGGTCACCCGAACAACCGAAAAGCATACAAGATATACAATCTTGACACACACGCCATTTTTTACTCCGACGACGTCACTTTTTATTAAAATCAATTTCCATTCCACAATCATATCCCTTCCCATACACCAAACGAAACTATCATTCCTTTGCCTATACCAGAACATACTTCCACTTCCATAATTCCACCTCCAACTTCCACCCCTCCCGTTCCTAACCCCCCTGACCCTAATCCCCCGACTCTACCTCTCCTGCCCCTCCCACTTCTCGGCCACGCCGCACTATCACTCGACCAGTATATCTTCTTGAATATGTTTGTCCCACCATTGCCACGGAGTCCATTACTACTTCAACCGCTACACAAGCCTCGGGTATTTCTTATCCCTTATCTAATTTTCTTTCATACTCTCGTTTTACTCCTAACCATTTTTCTTTCTTAACAGCACTTACTACCTATGTTGATCCTATTCGTTTTTCAGAAGCAAATCGCTACTCTCATTTGCGTGAAGCCAAGACCTCTGAACTTCGTGCCCTTGAAGAAAACTCCACTTGAACATTAGAACCTCTCCCACCTGGTAAAAAGCCCATCGGTTGCAAATGGATCTTTAAAACCAAATTCCGAGCAGATGGTTCCGTTGAGCGTTACAAAGCTCGACTCGTGGAAAAAGGCTATACTCAAGTTGAAGGCATTGATTTTCATGAAACATTTGCCCCGGTTGCCAAAATGACAACAGTCCTCTGTGTTCTTGCAGTTGCCGCCGTCAAACATTGGATTATCCACCAAATGGATGTTAACAATGCATTCTTACACTGCGACCTTGATGAAGAAGTTTATATGACACCACCACCCGGTTATTGTCTTCACCGGGAGACACGTGTCTGCCGTCTTCGGAAATCTCTCTACGGCCTCAAGCAAGCTTCCCGAAACTAGTTTTTTAAACTAACATCCGTTATTCTTACTACAGGTTTTGTCCAATTGCAGGGCGATCACTCTCTCTTCACAATCATTACTGCCACCAACATTACCATTGTGCTTGTCTATGTTGATGACATCTTGGTCGTCGGCAATAATATTCCTCAGGTTACTCACTTCAAGTCCGTTATTTCTACTCACTTCAAATCCAAGGATCTCGGCCCTCTCAAGTACTTTCTTGGCCTTGAAGTTGCTCGCTCACCTTCAGGCATTTTCCTTAATCAACGAAAATATGCCTTGGACATTTTTTCCGACAGCAGACTACTTGGCTCTCGCCCTGCTCCTTTTCCTATGGAACAGAACCTGAAACTCAACGACACTGATGGCGACCTCCTCTCTGATCGACGGTTAGTCGGGCGCCTCATTTATCTCACCATCACCAAACCCGACATTGTTTTTACAGTAAACATTCTCGGCCAATTCATGCATAAACCCCGATTTTCGCACATGACAGCAGCCACACGCGTTCTTCGCTATATCAAGGGCACTCCAGGTGTCAAGGACCGCAGCTTTATCTAAGCCCATTGACTCACACATTGTAAATATTTTAATTTAATTGTAAAATGGTTGGAAATTAGAAAATTTTAGTATGATTCCTCGGCATTTTGATGTCTACTTCCGTCACTTAAGTTTTTGTTCAGAACTCTATTATAAGGGGTATTAGTCTTTCAAATATCTTTCAA
>CAIGRP010034586.1:0-15610 GCA_903798385.1 Fraxinus cuspidata
ACATCGAAAAGGGCAAGGTAGAAGTTTTGAGACTAAATAAAAAGTGGATCAAAGTCAAACAAAGGAAAATGGACAAGGCATCCAAAGTCTTCTTTAGGTGCCCGTGATTCAATTGCCAAAATCGAGCTAAATACTATTAAAAAAAAACATTTGTTGGAAGGCAACCCAATTTCCTAACCTTTTTATTTATTTTGCTTTCTGTACCGCATTGCATATATATTTATTTTGATTATTAGTTTGCATTAGACTTAGGCACGTTTCAATTTATAGGGNTGCCCATGATTCAATTGCCAAAGTTGAGATAAAGACTATAAAAAAGTGTTTATTGGAAGGCAACCCAATTTTCTAACCATTTTATTTATTTTGCTTTCTACACCGCATTGCATATAGATTTATTTTGATTATTAGTTTGTATTAGACTTAGGCACGTTTCAATTTATAGGGTATTACCATCCTATCATGTTCCCCTTAAGCCATTGAATTTATTGTTGTGTATTTTGATTGTTTGGGCTAAGTAATACGTGTTTTAGGTTATTTGATATTTAATGTTTGATTTGACCGCTATATGCAGGACCATGAAGTTGGGAAATACTCAAACCAACATAAACCAAGAGGAAAACATGATGAAGAAAATTGGCTAGCCGTTATACATAATGCATCATACCTTCAACAGAAAAATTTAGGGAGTATCTTTTTTTTTTCTTCTCCATCCTTTTATATTCTTATTTATATTTTATGACATTAAGGACAATGTCGATTTTAAGTTCGGAGGGAAAAAAACTTTGAGTTTCTACGCTTCGTGTGTTTTTAAGTGTTTGTGTATTTGTTATTCGTTATTGCTTTAGTATATAATAGAAAAATACTAAAAAAAAAAAATTGAAAATTTTCAATACCAAAAATAAATAAAATAAAACAAGTTGGACATTTGGCCGATAATGATGATTAGATTTGAGATTTGGTATTAATTTATGAACTGTGGATAGGATGCATGCCAAACTGATTGAAACTTAACCTTGTAAAATTTGATATTATACGTGCACTATAATTAAGTTGGACATTGTGATGCTATGAGTTGATTTATATAATTGATAGGCTGATATAATTGGACATATATGATTTACCCAAACCATACTAAATTACTTATCATTTGACCGAATTAGCGTAGTTTGTGAGTGATTTTACTATTGTAGGAAGATACGTATGTGGACAGGGATTTCATGTATGAAAAATTTTGTGTGGATTATCTTAGATTAACGGGATAAAATTTGGCGAAAAACTTAAGTTGGAAGTCGATTTTTCTTGAATAGGTATTTGATAAGAGACATTACACTGATCAAGGTATAAATTATTTTTTAAATGTTTAAATTCTCTTCGAAACCTTTTTTACTTGGATTATTAAGCCTGCAAGGGTGTTTAAAACCTGGTGCCACTTGAGAGTCATCGGCTTAAAGCTTGATACACGGGTAATTTAGAAATCTTAAGGGAGAGAATACAAAAAGAAAAATACTTTTGAAAATTAGAAAAAAAGCAAGTGCATAAAAAAAAAAAGCACTATATGCTTTGGTTGAGCTCCAAATACTTGTTTGAGAAGACTTGACTTTTGATTAAGGACTATTAGTCTAGTCTAGTCCTGGATGTCGAAGCAATTAAAGAATTGGAGAATACTTGTTTATTAATGTGCTAACTTACAATTAATTGAGTCCACCTGAACTAGAGAGTAAGAGGATAGTAATGAAAATTTCAACCTTAGATTACACACTTAGTAAAGAGTGAAAAAGGAACAAATTTGGGGGTGTGTGAATCATATGAGAGGTGAAATGATATATTTGACCATAAAGGGTCGGAAATTGAAGCAACTTGTAAAGTCATGATTGTCTACATAGTTTTTCACACACATACGTTAGTTTTGTGTTGGAAGAGTGGATATTGGCTTGAAATTGTGAGTACGAAGCGGTTTGTAAATTTAGTACTATAATTTCAAATACTAAGATAAAAAACTAGATTATCTAACCAAATATTTTTGCATGCTTGTGTGTTTGTTGTTATTTAGGTTATAATTTTGTTTGAGGACAAATAAATGTTTAAATTTGGGGGTATTTGATAAGTATATTTTATACACTTATTCGGTGTCTAAAATAGCAATATTTGATATTCTTTTGAAAAATATATCCTAAATTATTGTATTTTATGTTATATAGGTAAAACTCAATGGTTGAACGAGTAATTGAAAGAAGGAAGCGAAAAATGGTGAAAAATGGGCAAAATTCAAAATTTGTTGACCAAATTGTAAATATTCAATAGTTGACTCCGGACACAAAAAGATACTTTGAAGATTGCTAGGAGACAATTGGATGGAATTAGAACTCAAAAAGAATGGAATATGATTAAAATCAATTTTCAATCGCACAAGTTATATTCCTGATTTTTAGTTGAATATTGAAACCCATTTTTGGCATAGTAAATTTTTGAATTGGAAAAATTTTATTTATATCAAAGTTGTAGCCCTTTGTAAATGTGCGTACTTAGAATTGCTCCAATCGGATGTTTTGAGGGAAAGTTATGACCAAAATACTGACTGCTGTGCAGAGATAAAAAATCAGCGTGCGAATGCAACTTTCATTATTTGATTGGAACTCTTTGGAAAACCAATTTGGACGTGATTTTCAACCAATTTTCAGGTCCTACAAATATATAACAGCAGAATACATATTGTGGACCTTTCATATAAATATTATACTCCAATATTCATCAATTATTATCATCAAAAGAGAAGAATTCATAGTTTTTGTGAAAAAAAAGAAAATGACTTACAAGAATTCGATCAAGTGAATATTCAAACTTAATTTTTGGGCAAAGAAGAGAAGACGCAAGTGGAGATTTATCAAGAAACCATTGAAGAGATTCAAAATTTCAAGATTCATTTTCATCGAGTTATATCTTTTCACTTAAATATTATTTCTTGTAATTTAAATATGTTAGACTAATTTTATACATTGTTATGATGCCATGAACCTTTATTATGATATTTTTAGTTTTTAATTAATTATTTAGTTTTTATTTTATTTGTGAATATTTATTATCGTTTTTATAGTTTTTTTCAATTATTTGATCACCAATTAAATTGTTAGTGAATTTTATTATTATCGAGAGAGACAATAGAATTTAAGCACAATATAATAAACATTGTAAGATTCGATAAAGAATAGAGATATACCTCTAATTATTTATCTTGGACAAGAGAATGAAAAAGAGGGCAGCAAAATGTGACAAAATTCGTATGTGAAAATGCACAAAAATTGGAAAGACCTCTAAACCACATTTTTAACATGAAAACTCACAAAATTAGGCACTTATGCTATGGCAAATAATCCACTTCCATTCTGATCAGGATTGAGGCCATTGGAGTGCAAGAGGTTGCATATTTTGGAATTTGAAAAGCAAGGTGATTCAACTACACAATAAGATCTTGAAATTCATCTTTTCAAGTAACAATTCTTGAACCGAATTTATGTTCAAACATGCTGTGAAACGTTACATTGGTAACAGAACTTTTAAGGTTGAATTCCTTGTAGTATTACATGCTTAATTATGTCTTTACATGATTCCATTGAGTTATGAATCTTGTACGTAAACTTTTGAAACCTTTTTTTTTTTAAGGAAAAAGACATATTTCATTCCACAAAAGCGTCGCCAATACACGACGAAAAACAAAGTGGAATACAATCAAGCCAATGAGAAATTATATCACAAGAAAGGCCACGTGAAGCAAGAAGATGGGCCACCATATTCTTTGTACGAGGAATATGGTAGCAAGAGCCATATCTTGTTTCACGAAGAATGTGTAAAATATCCGTAACAATATTCCACTACGAGCCAAAACAACATCCTCTAATCAAACCATGAATAAAACAAATAGCATCACATTCAATCTTCATGATAGAGAGATTATGATCGCGGGCAAAGGAAAGACCATACCGGAATTTTGGATATACATGTCTAAAATGACATCTTTTGACATACATGTCTAAAATTAACGAAATTTTGGAATTATGTATATAATATTCTGTAGATTTCACCTTCCAACTTTCATGAATTTTCATTATTGCATTTGGGAGAAAATTGAAACCCTAGTCGATTTTGTAGAAATATTAAAGATTTATTGTATTTATTCGTTTATTTTTGTGTAGTAATATTGGTTTGGTTAGAAAGGCATTTTAAAGAGCTTTCCAACCATATAAGGAACTCTAAATTTGGACTTAAAATGAAGGAGTTATGGCAATTCTAAGTTTATGTGACTTTGTTGAAAATTTGGAGATGACGACGAAATTTTCAGTTTAGTCCCTGGTTCCGAATTGCAGAGCAGTCCCTTAGATTCTGAAAGTTTCAGACTGAACCCAGTGGTTCTGAAATTTCAGATTGGACCCGACAATCTGAAAATTTCATATCGGTCCTGAAGATTCTGGATATTTCAGATTGGTCCCTGAAAATCTGAAAACACAAGATATGCTTATATAAATCTTGAAAAGTACAAATTAGTCCCTAATGTTTCGAAATTTTTTTATTGGACCTAGAAAATTATGGATTTTCAAATTATGGGTTGGTCCTTGATAGTTCAATTTTCAAAATTACATATTGGCTCCCTATTACTCTAGCGTATATAATTTTGTGGGATTATTGATTTTGAAAATTGCATATTGACCTTAAATTAAATTCTGAACATTCCATTCAGAATATTTATTTAGGGATTCTGTTACATAGTGGGAGGTAATTAATTTTTTTTTTTTTTTGTGCTCCCAATTTTTGAAATATACTTAGAAAGTATTTTTGACCCATTCAGTTGTAAAAATATATTTTGAAGATTGTATTTAAGTCAGAAAAATACAATTTGCCGTAATTTTTTTTTTATTTTAAATGTTCTCGTACTCCGACTATGCTTGATAACATTTTTGGAAGTAATTAATTTGTTATATCATGATACATGTAATTAATTGGATAAATGTACATGTTTATGCCTTTATTGCATACTATGAAATTTCCTTATTGAGTTACATGATGTTTGTTAATTCATATATTATTATAAACGATAAGGTCGGTAGAATTGATGATTTTTTTTACTTAGACCTATTGATTGTCAATTGAGTGATAATTTGGTGATTGAAAGATTTAGAGAAAATGCTAAGATCGGTAGAATTAGTGAGATTCTTACTTAGACCTTTTAACTGCCAGTTGAGTGATAGTTCGGTGATTGGAAGATTCAGAGAAAATCTTACCTAGAACTATTTGATCCACCAATTGAGTGTTTAGGGTTTATAGAATGGTTTAGGGTTTAGAGGTTTAGGGTTTAAGGTTCGATGAAATGAAGGGTTTCGGGTTTAGGATTTTTTTAAAGCAAAGACCACTAGTGTGGCTATTTAGGATTCAGGGTTTAGGGTTTTAGATTTTAGGATTTAGGGTTTGGGGTTTAGGGCTTAGGGTTTTTTTTTAAGAAGGACGGTACCTCTAAGATTTTATTAATATACCCCCACTTGTGGCGGAGGAATTACGTGGTTTCATGATAAAGGAAACCAATAAATGAAGAAGTACTACTTCCCTTACAATGAAAATAGATGAAAAAGAATAATTGTAATGCAATAAAAAAGGAAGTACTACTTCCTAAAGGATGGTTTAGGGTTTAGGGTTCAGGGTTCAGGGTTTAGGGCTTTTTTAAATCAAAGATCACTAGTGTAGCTATTTTATTTCATAATAGAATGAAGTACATAAATGGAGGGGGGCATATACCTGACCTCCAGTAAATGAAAAATGCTAAAAATGACTCNTAACAATTGTAAATAAGAGTAATAATAAACAATTGTAAATAACAATTGTAAATAAGAGTAATAATAAACAACTCAAAATCTAATGCTAGGCAATCCATGTTTGTCAACCTGTACAAGTGCCATAATATGTTGTAGAAGATCGGATGGTCCATATAAATGATATCTAAGGTGAGTCCAGCCTTCCATAGCGAGCACGCCAGCAACTTGATTTCTTTCTTTGTAAATGTGGGAGACTGTATGTCATTTGAAGGAGATGATGTCTGCAATCTATTTACTTATACGCTGAACAGCCCATGGTCATCCACCTTTGTTGATACAGTGAATAGCCACACTAGAGTCTATCTCAACCCAAATGTCTGAAAAACCAAAACCTCTAGCCAGTAATATCCCATCAAGAATAGTCCTAAGCTCTGCCCCAAGTATCAAGCACTGTCCATATGAAGCTGAAAAAGCCCTGATACATTTTCTTGCGTAATCCCTGATGATACCTTCCCCACCCATCCTTGACACAGCCATCAGTATTTATCTTAACAGATCCGACTGATGGTGTACGTCACCAAATCATAATAGGGAAAGAAGAAAAAGGAAGAGTCGTATGAATACCAAAACGTAAGTAATCTGCATGTCATTACTCCAATGTAGTGATCGGAATAATTCTCCAATATGGAGAAAAGATATCATACGGTATACTCGCCAAATAATTCTTCATGAGTTCATATGAATACCCCTATGCTTTGCATCATTCCACTCGGTCCAAAGAAACAAAAAAATCAGTTGGGGAATAATGACACGAATGTGTCCACTATGTGCAAACTGTCTAGAATGTCACCATCTTAGAAATCTTTGTCAGACGCTCTCACTTGCAATCATAGTAATCTGGAATAAACATCTGAAATGTTGCCAAACCTGAATAGATATACTGCTACCATAAAAATATGAGTGATGGTCTCAATCTCAGAACAACACTGCACCGAGAAGCCAATTGACTATCGATCCTTCGCTATCTGCTCTACCATAGCTGGTGGAAGAGCATGTAATAATCGTCCAAAATCCCATCCAGTCTCATCGGAAAATCTCTACACCCTCACAGATGTGTGCTGTCTGTGTGGAAAAATGGACGCCAATGTAGTCTTACCCATCCAACAATCATGCCAAAAGAACATATGACCTGCCCAAAGGTGCTTGCAATGTGTGGCTCANGTAATAATCGTCCAAAATCCCATCCAGTCTCATCGGAAAATCTCTACACCCTCACAGATGTGTGCTGTCTGTGTGGAAAAATGGACGCCAATGTAGTCTTACCCATCCAACAATCATGCCAAAAGAACATATGACCTGCCCAAAGGTGCTTGCAATGTGTGGCTCAACACGTGATCTAAATCTCTTCAATCTCTTCCAAATAGGTGATGCTAAATGAGAAACTGCTACAAGGGATGGATGTATCCCTCTACAATATTTCCCAAGTAGAAATTGAGCCCAAAGAGAACTCTGAGACCTGAATAAATAGCTTCAGGGAGAATGTATCAACCGTATCCTGTAGTTGTCTAACACCCAATTCACCCTCTTTAGTAGGATGACAGATCTCCTTCCAACTCTACCAATGCAAACCCAAGCATGATCCTTAGATTCCCATAGAAATCGTGCAAATATATTCTCCAACTTCTTCAATATTGTCTTGGGAGGCCGCATAATCTAAAAGATGTATAATGGTAAAGAAGAAAGAACTGACCTTAGCAAAGTAATCCTACCACTAGAAGAAAGGAGTCGTGAAGCCCATCCAGACATCCTGCTCCTGACCTTTATAATGAGATCATCAAAAAGAAAGCTCCTCCTAGCCCCTTTAAATAAAGGGATTCCCAAGTATGTAAATGGCTGCATCTGATGTGAAAACCAGTCAAAGTTACTAACTTGCGTATCTGAATATCCGATGCTCGCCCTAGGCAATATAAGACCACTCTTCTCTCGGTTCATGAGTTGGCCAGAAACTCCCTTATAATGTTCCAAGCAATTCAGGATCCTCTTGATAGACTTTTTCTAGCCATTGGTGAATATATTGATGTCGTCAGCAAATGCAAGATGAGAGACTGGAGATATACCTCCATGTCGATATTGCATACTAGGATATGTTTGAAACCTCTGAGTAAGCAGTCGATATAAGTAGTCTGTAGCAATAATAAATAAGGAGGAAGATATAAGATCTCTCTATCTGAGGTCACGTAAGAAAAAAAGAAACCATGTGGATGGCCATTCAGAAGCACTGAAAATCACCGTCTGATCCTGTCAATCCACAACTGGTCAAAGCCAAACTCCGCTAGAATAAAATAGATGAATTCTCAATCCATACGATCATATGTTTTAGGCATATCAAGCTTCAGCATAGTATTCTCTCCACCCACTCTATCATCTAACGTATGGAGAAGCTCTTGAGTCAACAATACATTATCCCCAATGAAGCGATCGGGGACAAAACCACTCTACGAAGGAAAGATGATATGAGGCAGTAATGAACTCAATCTGGTGTTCAACAACTTAGTGATAAGCTTATTGAACATCGTACACAAGCTAATATGTCTGATCTCTGTACATCTACAAACATTCTCCTACTTTGGGAGCAAAACAATAGACGTAGCAGCAAAACCTCGCGGCAAGTGACTTCCCTCAAAGAAATCGATAATAGTTCCATAAACATCATCCAGTATAATATCCCAATAGTGCTGGTAGAACAAAGATGAAAATCTATCTGGGCCCAATATCGGGACGATGGAATCCAAAAGATGTGGAGGAGCAGATAACAAGTCCTAGAAAAACGAGATCATCGAGTTATAATATCTACTGGAATAGTAAAAACTTCTCCTGCATTAGTCGTGATAGTCTTGATACAAGATCTGATCTGTTTGCCATGTACCATAGAATGAAACTATCATATATTGCAGTCTTCCTCACATACCCAATGAGAACCAGCCTTTTGCTTCCAAAAATACAGAAATCTACAACCATAGAGTTAATCAAAACTCTATCCAATCTCATAGTGATCCTACCATTAGTCCAAGTAAACTGAGACCCAGAAAATCCAGCATCATCTAATCCACAATCCAATCATTTCTTGAAAGGCACTGAGCCACGACCTCTCCTACTATGACACGTGTGCTCACCATCATGTGCAATAACTTTGAAATCTCTCCCAAGTAGCCAATAATCCTCCATGGAGACGGAAATGTGGTGAAGACCCACCCGCTAGTCCCTCCTAACCGATGCCTCACAAGCAACATACATGTATCAAGTAAATTGGTCTTGCTAGTCTAGGATCCACAACTCTAACATGCAAGAACTGAATATGATCCTCAAGAACAGTAATAGTAGTACTAATACTTCAGAATGCCCAAATCTTATTCGACTCATTCTGAACCATAATCGAAGTATAGATAGCGACGAACAAAATCAATACTCCTATCCAAAATCATAGGTTCCAGAATAACGAATATATAGACCTGATGAAGCTGGATAAGTTTCTTCAGGCGCTGCGAGTAGCTACGCTAGCTACACCTCTTACATTCCAGATAATAATACTCATCTGGATATGCGTGAAGAGGTATCCTACGACCAACTCCTAGTAACCATCCTAGGAACTGAAGTATCAGTAACTTTCGAATTCCTCTTTTGACCAACCAGGACAAAATCATGCTCCTCTGTCCTACCAACCATGCCAACCAAGTCATCAAAAGAAGAACGACGAAAGGAACCCCAATGATGAACTTCAATTTGAGATAAACCCTCTGAGTCTGACTAATTAGTAGATAAAGATGCCTCCATATTATTTTTATTTTTTATTTTATTTAAATTAAAAAAGGGTATGTTTGTTATTTCATAATTTTTCTATTAAGAAATTGAAGGGTGATTATATTACCACTACAAATTTTGTTAATTACACCACAATTTTAATTATTTTTTTATTTACTTAAATATTTTTAAATAATTAATTATTTATTACATGAAGAAATTTATTGTCCCTCCACAATCATAAACCTAAATTCCTCCCTCCCCCTCTCCTCTCAAAATCAGACGGTAAACCTTATAAATTTTTTGATCATTTACAAGCTCTTGAAGATAACCACCAACTTGGCTTAAATATTATATTCTAAATTTTTCTCTTGTGCAGCCAACCAAGTCAAGAAGAAGCCAAAAGAAACCAATTTCAAAATTTTATATATTCCACTGTCGAACTCTCCAAAAGCTCGTTGCCTTCTAGCCACCTCCATATGGGAGTTGGGATCATTGTATGAGCAAATACCAATTGAGTGTTAGTTTAGTAAAGTTATTTTCAAAGTTGTACTAGAGTTTTTTGTTTTTATATAAAAAAATTAGTTTCTTTTGAGGTTTTAAACTCAACAGAGAATAATCCTCCACCGTCTTCTCTGGTCTATTTCGAGAGTCTAATGAAGAATGTAATTGAGAAGCAAGAAGAATTGCCGAAGAAATTCTTAAAAAAGGCGAAAGAGTTCGAATCAATATTGAGGAAGCTTGGAGGGCAGAAGAAATTGTGTGATGTGGTGTGATGATAAATTTTTTCATTTTAAGTTTTTATTGAATAATGAGTATAGTTGTAAATTTGTTATGGTGTATTTATTGAAAATATATTTCAATTGTGGTGCAGTAAGTAAATTTTGTAGTGGACATAATTACCCGAAATTGAATGAAAATGATGAGGGTAATTAGCACAAAACGCCCATATCATTCAATATTATTGTGCAAAGCGTTCTTATATTTCATTTTTTTTTTATATTTTCAATCTTATTTCCACATTTCATTGGGAAAATAATCATTTTTATCAATTTTCTCAATTAAAATTTATGAAATATACCCTGATATTTAAATTAAACAAAAGGAAAGAAATGAAAAATAAAGAACAAGTTGCAACTAGTGGCAGACCCAACCCAAAAGTTCAGCACGGGCGGACGATGACCATTGACAGTTGACAATTAGCGATCATAAGAGGAACAAAAGGCACAATTTCCCAAAAAAAGGGGGAACTTTCAACCCAACCTAGACAAAAGGCCCAACTACAAAAAAAAAAAAAAAAGGAAGAGAAACATGCATGTTTGTATATTTTTATATTATAATTAAGTAAACATGATTTGCATATATTCCAAGTTAATCGAGAGTTATTTATAAGGGATCATGTCTATCTGTCCAAAAAGTAAAATATGAAATAAAGCTAATCTCAGTACCCCTGTATGTGACTGATTAAATGGAAATTAAAATAAAGAAAATGACCGTTGAGACCAATATATCACTATTTTACTCCACAAATTTCTGACTATATGTTGTACCCATAATTCACCATTTACTCAAAATGAATTCACTTTGTGGGTTGGTCAAATATTGCTGCCAAAAATGAAAAGGGCATAATGGACTCTTGGTTTTTTCACAAAATTGGCAGAACTTTGGCTGTATTTGTCAAGCATCTATCTCTCTCTCTCTCTCTCTAAAGCAACCGGAACTGCAATTATCCTTCTCCTTTTTCGATTCTCTCTCCTCGTCCTTCTTCTCTCATCTTTTTGTGTAACCTTTTTGTGTTAACAATGGCAGGAACCCAACATAAACGCCAAAGAGAAGAATCTCGTGAAGAAGCAACAGAAGCCAACAGCGAAGCCAAACCATCGCCTCTCCGACTCTCCCGCGCTGGTCTCCTTCTTCCCCAATAGGCCAACACTGTTCCGGCAGAGCCCAGCACGCGCGGCCGCGCCCCCTCGCCGGGTGCTGGGTCCGCCGCTGGTTGCAAATATACTTCCAGATTTTTCAAAAAAAAAAAGTACAAATAAATCACAAATAAATAACTAAAAAATCAAAATTAAACTACTAATCTTTAGCTTTCCCTTTTACTTTGAGCCTCTTTTTTTTTCATCTTTCTCAATCCGCCACGATTCCCTCCCTTAACAACGGGATTTCCATTTCATTTATTGTTTTATATATGTTACGATACTTTTGGGTCCAATTATATGTTAATCATCGTACACCACGAAGACTGGCCACTATTTATTTTCATTAATTTTTTTCTATAATTAGCAACTGTCCCATAAAAGCATTTTTTAGAATATGTCCCTTTGGTGTAATTCCACTCCAGGATAAATCTTGGGTCTGAATTTGTGTTCATTTCTTGGAAATTCCACTTGGGTATCTTATTTTGAGGTTATTTTTCAAAATGGAGTCTGAAGGAGGATTATTAAAGGGGATAAAATGGCGAAAATGTCCTCTTTTGGGAACATGGTGAGAAGGAGGCTTCAAGGTATTAATAATTCTTTGCCAAATCCCAAGTCTCGTGCATTTGTGGAGAAGTTGCCCTCAGATTCTACTTCTGGCAAAGATTATATTGACCATCTTGTTAAGGTAATTTGTTATGCATTTTACGTTTATTAGCTTTTGATTTTACTTTTTCTTTGATAATTATTTTGTGTGATTTATGGATTTTTGAAAAAAGAAAGCGTCGAAATGGTGAAACTTATTCAAGACAAAAAGCACTTTTTTCTTTAATCTCTTATTGTGTTTGTGTGTTACCTTGAATTGCATATTTGGTATGGGTGGTGGTTGGCCGACATTTGTTGGGTGGCGATTGTTGTTCTTTTTTAATGATTTCATGACGGCGGTGAATAGTGGTGGTGGAAGAGAGAGTAGGAAAAAAAAAAAGTGATTTTTGTTATAAACTAGAGAGGAAAAGAGAAGAAAGTAGGGAAAAATCAATAGACTCGGATGTATTTTATTAAGAATCAAAGTTTCATATTTATGTGAAATAATTATGGATGCAAGTATAATAATTTCTACAGTTGTAGGGTTACAATTGTCATTCACTAATAAACTTACCATTTAAAACACTCACCCTTGAATGACACATTATAAAACATCTCGTTGAAACATTATTTGAAAAAAATCCGACGAGACAAAAATGTAAATAAATGAAAAAATAAATAAATAATTTCGATTAATAAAATGTTGTCTCGTTAAAACCTTATCTAGAAAATTCAGTGGACAAAACTTGAACGAAGGAAAAAGAGTACAACTACTCCCCTGAATTCATTTCTTATATCAATTCATCCTTGTCTTGTACGTCAATATCTTCAATATTGTAATATTTAGTGAAGTATATCTCATATTGTTTTGTATAGTCTTTAAATAACATCGTCTTTATATGAGATATTTATCAACATTTGATGATTATAATAATGTAATTGTTTGAAAAAAAAAATATCTTTTGTCGATATCTTCAAAAGTCTCGTACATATCAAAGTATTATTTTGAGGGTAAATGTCTTTAAAGTTATGGACATTCATTACATAAAGGATATGTCTCGTTAAAACCTAATTAGGAAAAACATTGTGAGAAAAACCCTAATGAAGGAAAAATAGTACATTATTCTACGCTACAAAAGTTGTTTCATTAAAAACTTTTTCATGAAAATCCAATGGGACAAATTTTGATCAAAGGGAAAAAAGTACAATGCGTATTCACTTCGCCTCATAATAATATTGCTTGAATTATATGCTTCAGGCATATTAAATCTTTCCAGGATAATATCAAAGCCATACAAGATAAATTGCCTATAATCATTATTATTACATGCATATCAAATTTCATGCATTGTCACACTAATGAAATAGAGACTTGTAATTACATCTATCATATGATAATTTATCTATTTATACAAGTTTTAGCGAAATTCATTATATAAAAAGTCGTACATTTTATATTACTGATTTTTTTTCATTTTCATTTTCCATAAGTATATACATTTGGGTGTTTAGGCTGTAGATTAAGAAACTTCAGGTTTTTTTAGTAAATTTAATTTTACTATGATCACATCCAGAAGTTTTAGGTTTCTCTAGTAAATTCAATTTTAATATGATCGCGTAATTTTATTTGGCCGATCATTACTTCGATCGATATATTTCAAGGAATTTATTTTAATTCCCCACTATTCATAATATGATGAAGTACATCAAGTGCAAAAGTGTCGTCGACAACATTTTTTCTTTTCTGATTCTATTTCTTTTCCCATAATAATATAACTTATTGAGATATCTCAAGTTTCATTATTTCAGGTACCTAAACCACTTCTGGGGTTTTAATACTTGTCATATCTAAATACTCAGCAAGAGTATATGCCTCAGTAATAGGACCATCTTTGCTAATTGCTCCATTTTTGTTTGTGGAGATTTTTATATTAGAATTGAATATAATCACGTTTCAGGTGTGCCATCAAATACAATATTAACTAATTGTCCTCTAGGACTTTAATTCGAATTGGAGCATTTAAAGCTGATGTATGAGATATTGTTTATCTATTTTGTCAGTAAATGTATCTAAATGAATTATCTTTCGAACTTCTGGTTCGAATTGTCTTTTGTGAGGATTCAGATGATGATGCATTTGTACATTATTTTCAGTTTCTTAATTCCTCCCTTAACGAAGAGAGAATTGTCCACTCAAATTGAAAATCAACAAATCGCTTTATAAAATATTACATGTTAGGGCTTGAGATATTATATAAAGGTTCAAACTACTCATTTATTATCAGCATTTTTTACTTTCCATCTTAGTGGATTGTGGTTGATCAATTTTACATATCATGCACTATCAAAATAATTAGATGAAAAAAATTAAGTTTTGACAAAAAACAAATTATAACAGTGAGAAATATTATATAGCATGATGCTTAATAATAGCATTCCCTAAACAGAAATGAGAAATATTTTACTCTCAATTAAATTAATTGAAGGTATTTAACAAGTAATAATGTTAAACTATTTATCGACATTCCCATTAACACTTATTAAAACATTGAGGTTTAGGATCACTAACATATAAGAAAAATCATCTTGATTGTATAATCTGAAAATTATGCTCACAATTTAAAATTTGAGCAGTAAGTTTGCAAATTTCTTGTTGCAAAGATCATTCAACTATCTAGTATATGCATCAAATCTATTAGATACAAATAATATCTAGAAAGTCAATGTGGAGGATGACGGGGCTCCATTATCACCCTATTTAATTTTCATAAATATAAAAAATTCAATCCCTATTTAAGATAGCGATGGTTAATGATCAATTTCCATTAAAGAAAACAAAACATTATATATGATTTCATGGAATTGTTGAATTTTCTGGTTCTTCATTGGATATCCGTTTTGATTTTTTTTAGTAATGATCCACTGATCATGCCAAATAATAATACATTCAATAATTGAACATCTGGTTCAATATGATGTTTCAAATTTGAATAACTATTTAATCAAAGTTAATTTTCGAAAGCACAATTAACTATGATATAATTATATAAAAATTAATGTCTACATGACATGAGTTATATGTTTTACTTTAATAATAAAAACTAATTTAAAATTGTATATTCTTTGAAACACGTACTTTTCGGGAGCACGTTATATTTACTATTGCATCTTGAATAACAATATGTCAATATTTTTCTAAAATATTAGAATTTCAATGTCACACTCTTCAAGAGCACTAACATATTATTATTTAAAATATATATTATGTAAAGATTTACTCTTTAGTAGCAAAAACATAATTTATGTTATATTTTATTTAATCATGCTCTTCGGGATCAAGTAAAGTCTATCTAAAATATCAATAATAGTGTGCTACTTCAGGAATACAATAAGGTATTTTTTAAGAATACTAACATATATTATTTTTGCTTCTTTTGAAGTGGTATACCAATATTCTTTAGGATCATATAATATTTTTTTCATAACAATATCATGTTCTTCTTCTTCAGGAAC
>CAIGRP010034594.1:0-20020 GCA_903798385.1 Fraxinus cuspidata
TAAATACATTATAAAAATTATAGAGTTATAAGGATTTTTTTTAAAAAAATACGAGCCAACTCGGCTCGGGCCCGGCTCGGCTCGGGCTCGGCCCGGCTCGGCCCAACTGACTTTGATTTTAATCAATTTTTTAACGGTTATCAAACAAGAGCTTAATTTTAAAATTTCCCAAAGATGCCCTTGAAATGAAAGCGATCATCCGATAAAAGTAGGTTAGAAGTGGTCGATGTCAACACAAAATATGAGTTATGTTAAGCCATATGTCAATTGAACTCATTCTATACATGTATATAGAGCAATTAAAATAATAAATTATTTTAAATTAGACCTTTTAACTACTGCTTTCAAGAAACATTTTTTTCGAGTCTATTTCCATTTAAATATGCATAGAATAAACTAAACAAATTCATGTTTTACTAGTTACATTTATTTTATTACATGTGCATGTTGTGAACAATTTTTTTTACATAAATTAATATGGTAAAAACATTCTTATTTCTCAAAATTCATAATTTTTACTGCTTTCATTCCTCGAATTTTGGTTATAAATGCCAAACATGCCCTAAATCAAACCTCAACCATAATTACTTTTTGAGTTTTGATATATGTACATTGGTCTACAGCCTCCTCGTAATAGAGGATTCACAATTTTTTTTATTTGATCGCGAATACTCTGATATACAAATAACAAAAACCTTAGGTGTCGTTCTCTTTGTATTTTAGTTTTGTGTTTTGAGTTTTCAATTTATTTTGTGTTTTGAGTGTCCATTTTGAGATTTTTGAAAATGTGTTCTTTTTGACATTTTGAAAAATTGTTTTGAAAACGCCCAAAACGCGTTTTAAAAATTTTGACTTGATTATAACTAAAAACACCAAAAATGACAAATTTGTCGTTTTGGATTTTCTTTACAAATTTTTAACTCGTTTTCAAAAACGCGTTTTCGAAAATGGGAAAGAGAACGCGTTTTCACTGTTTTGAAAAATCGAAAACAGAAAACGATTTGAAAATNCGCGTTTTCGAAAATGGGAAAGAGAATGCGTTTTCGCTGTTTTGGAAAATCGAAAACAAAAAACAACTTGAAAATGGTAAAGAGAACAACTTTTTCCTTGACCCTACTCCGCATCAGTCACCCACCATTCCCCACTATACGTGCCCACTAGTCCTATAAGAATCTGTAACCTCGTTCTCTTTTACAGCCTATTCATCCCCACCACCCATCTCTCCCTCTCCCCCTCTCTCTCCCTCTCCCTCTCTCTCTCTCTCTCTCTCATACACGGAGTCCTTTTTCATTTTCCTTTTGAGTTATAGAAATCTCATAGGAAAAGATGAGCTGCAATGGGTGCAGAGTGTTGAGAAGAGGATGCAGTGAACAATGCATCTTAAGGCCGTGTTTGGATTGGATCGAAACCCCTCAAGCCCAATCAAATGCCACCCTTTTTGTTTCAAAGTTCTTTGGCAGGAGCGATCTCATGGCCTTCATCTCTGCCGTCCCGGAAAACAAAAGACCAGGTAAATCTCAAAAATCAAAGACCCTCGTGAAAATAAGTGATTATTTTCAATTTTGATTCTACTAATTTATATTTGTATGTGGATTTTTTCTGCTTTTTTGGTATAGCTTTGTTTCAATCGTTGCTGTTTGAGGCGTGTGGCCGGACGGTGAATCCTGTGAATGGAGCGGTGGGGCTTTTATCTACCGGCAACTGGCACATCTGCCAGGAAGCGGTGGAGACGGTACTCGCCGGCGGATCTCTCCGGTCGATGCCCAACGGAATTCTGCCTCTCAACTCCGATGAAGCATCTGAGGCATGGTGGACTGGCAATACATATCAAATTTCAGAGCCCAATCGCTTCATGCATGGACCGAGCAGCCTCATCATCCGTGAAGCTCCGCCGCCGGAACTCAGGATTAGTCCCGGCATCGAGAATAACTGTCCCATGATGGAGATGTCTGCCTCGTTTGGGTCTGGAATATCGGAATTATTGCCGGGATTCGAAAGGGATGAGGATGGGATTAATGGAGTTGGTAGCATAGAGCCAAAACTTCTCAACCTTTTTGCATAATCGGCGAACGGAGAATTTTGTTTTTGTTTTTGTTTTTTTTTGTTTTTTTTTTTTTGGGGACTGACTTCTTGGTACTCAGTGAATATAAAATGTAATGATCTGAGTTTTTATTTAGAATTCTGACTTTTCTGCTTGATCAAAATAAGTTAGAATAATAAGTGAAAAAAAAAGAAGCTATGATACTATTTAGCTAGTGATGCCCCTTTTATTTATTTTTATTATCTAACATATTTCGACAACATATTGTCAAATATGTCTAGGTTGGTAGCAGTTTACATCTGATTGTTTAAAAAGAAACGACCACTTATTCACATTTATCGTTTATATTTTTAGTTTTTAGTTTTCTATTGGATGAATTTATATTTATCGAGATGAGACGACAAGGTGTAGCATAGTCAAAAAGTAATATTGTCTAGTTAACAATTAAATTGTCGTGACGTGTCACTGGCCTATTTAGATTACATTCGATATACTTTATTATTAAAACTTTTCAAATATAAAGAGAGATTCAATTTTTACAGGAAAAGAATAGCTCTATGTAACTATAAACTTCGTATAACTTGCAATTTTTTTTTCCTTTTTTATTATGAAGTGAAGTTTTATGAAATTTTAATAATAAGAAGGTGTTTGATGAAAATTAAAATTAGATTTTTAATAGATTTTGAAAGAAGTTTTTGAAATGTGTGGTTGAAAAGTTGTGAGACCCATAAAAGATGTGGTTAATATTGATTATTTAACTTTGACTTATATTAAAATTAGATTTTAATTTGGACCAAACATAGGCTAAGTGTGGGTTACATATAGTTGGTATCTGTACAATTTTATATAGGAATTTTCGAAGAGTGATGCTAGGTGTACGAAAAATGGTTCAAAGAATTTTTAGAGACTTTCACTTGACAATTTTTCGTTCATCCTTAATAAAAAATACACAAAAAAAGAATTATTTTATTTGTACAATATTGTGTTGACAATGTTGATTGTAGAAAAAAATATTAGTTGAAATGATAAATTATTTTTTAAGTTGTCCAATGACAACACGTCATGTGACATGTTGTCACAATGATGTCAAAATCATTTTATACCAAACATTTGTTAATAAAAAAAGCATCATACAAACACTATCGACACAATACCTGTAAACCAGTTCCCTAAGGAATTGTTTATTTTGAAGGGGGTGATGGTAGGTCTTATTACAAAAATTCCCTCATCTTGGGTTTTGTGCCAATATTCCCATTTCCACTCTTCATTTTGTCATATTCACGTGTATAATGCTATCTAATACCATAGATGCTACTACATAAATTTATGTGACACTAAATGATATGTCCAATGAGATATAGAATTTATTGTCTAAGAAGATTGAGGTGTCTAAACAAAGTAAAATATCTTACTAACTTTGTCCTTTGTTAAATCATTTTTTCAAAATTCTTTTTTTCTCATATTCTTTTTCCACCACACATTTCACACAAAAATATTTTTCACATAAATTCATAATTTTTTTTTTTTTTACTTTCTAATCATCCATTCTCATAAGTTTGCTATTCAAAAACTCAATCTTCCAATAAAAAAAAAATGACATCAAACATAGTCTTAGATTGTTTGAACATTTGTGGTAAATGACGGGATAATTGAATAAAACTTTTGAAGAGGAGATGATATATTTTGAAAAATTGATAAAAAAGTTTTAAAAAATAGAGATTATTTAAATGATGAAAAGCTGACACGTCTTATTTTCTCTCTTCAACGTGACGTCTTTGTATACGTACTTCTTGACTACATTGAAAGAAACTTGTCAATTTTTTTGACATAACGCCACGTGATATTTAATTATTAGATTACTTAAAAAATAGTTAGTTCTTACATCCAATCATATCCTCGTAACAAATAATCTGTCAAGAACTCTGATAATATTTTTTGGTAAAATGACTTAACTCTTCTTTTAGAACTTTCAAATGAAATGTTAGGGGATGTTTGTTTGAATTTAAAGCAAATCAATTTCTGTTTGTTTAAATCTTAATTTTTAATCATTTTTAAATATATTACTTAAAACTAATGAATATAACCTAGGACTACTTTAAAATTAAATAACTTAATTCTTACTTTGATTTTTGATCAACAAAACACTTTTCTCAGAAACTCTCCTTTTTATGTATTAAGTAATTAATTTGGCCTAGTCAAACCTGAACTTAAATTTTCTTGCACGAGTCAAATGGAGAGAAGACTGATTTTGCAATCTTTACATATATAGACACGAAAATGGCTTCTAATGTTTTATTTATAATACCATAAAAAACCAATGCTTTAACGGTTGTCACCTCATTGTTCCAACTTGAAATGTCTTCATACCATCAATCGATTGACTCGTGGTTAGTAGTGTACGAGGAGCAGTCCAAACTCTTCCCTTGACCTCCCAACTACGAGATAGCAAGAAAAGATACTTATTTTTTTTTATTTCCCCCCCCGAGCCCCTTCGGAGTAGTTGGTATTTTAATCTTATAATAAACATAATACTTCTTTCAACCCTCCAAAACCTTACCCCTCTGTTAATTTCGTTGTGTTTTTAGGGATATCTATTGAAAAACATATGTTATTAGTGAACGAACAAAAGTTCAACAATTGCAGTTTAATAAGCACCACCCGCTGGTTGTTCCACAAAATGCCTCAATGAATTACCTATCTGAATTTTACCTAATCGAAATATAATTCGATATGGGCATTGCTTGTTTTACTGCTTCATTTTTCGATGCGTGATTTAGCTTCAGAATTTAGCATTTCAAAGCACAAAAATGGAATTTATTCACAGAATTCTGATTAGGTTGTTGGGAAATCAAAGAAAAAATTACAGCTGACGAGGATGGGAATAAGTAGAAGAGATCAAAAAATTCGATAAAAATTCCTTACATGAATAAACGAGAGGAAAATCCCCAAGAGGGAGTGCAAAATTTCCATAATGACGAGAATGGTGGTTTGATCTGGTTTTGGTAGAGGGATGGGATGGGTTGGAATATAGTGGGGGTGGTTGGAGAAGATGAAGTGAATGGGTTGGTGGGGGATGTGGTGCATATTTCTCTCTCCCTCCTTTGTTTGTTTGTTTGATTTTTTATTTTTTTATTGGAGAAAATCTAAGTTACAATTTTGCACTCATTTAACTGTTCAAAATAGGTTTTTTTTGGTCAATTAATGAATTTGTCCTCCAGACGCAATCGAAAATAAAATATTTGGGGACCCCATCTATGAAAATGGAAGGTTTGGATAAATCCGCAATATTTTGGAAGGTTTGAGACATGCAACTCTCCCTTGTTTTATTGACCAATTATTTTGTAAATTAGTCAAATTTTACTTTTAACCATATATTTTATAATATCTACTAACTCTTAAATCTCAAAAAACTTTATTAAATAGTGATTAAATGAAACCATTTGCTTCGTATAAGAGAATTAGTGTAAGATAAAATAGTTAAATTCAAAGTCCCATCAACATCTATTGATGAAAAAAACGTTCTTGTACTCTGCAACAAACTTTTGATGAATTCAAGAGTGTTTGGGAGAGATTTTTCAAATGAAAAATATATATTTTTGGAGAAGAAGTAATTAAAATGTACGGAAAATTTATAATTTCATAAAATATTTAATTTAGCATGTGTTTGGGCTCCATTAAAATATATTTTTTGGGAAAAAGTATTTTAAAATATTGATTTTTGAAGAGTATATAGTTAAAAAAATTGACTTTATATATAATAGTATTTTATTGAAAAATGTGTAATTAAGAAGAAGAAAGAGAAAAATGTATTTTAAATAATATGAAGCTCAATAAGGAGTAAAAATTTCTTTAAGAAAAATAATTTTAAAAAAAAAATCTCAACCATAATCTCGGAATATAATGTACACATTTCTTCACATTGTTAGGGAGCCCACATAGAGCGTGCTGTACACGTCATCGTCTAATTCCACAAACATCTCCTCCATAGCGGTGGGATCCACGTAAGCACATAATGGAGAGATTGTTTTGAATGTGACAAATCTATGCAAATTATTCAACGGACGCGGCGTTTCGCAGCATCCTCATGTGGGTCCCATAATCTCTTTCTTTTTCTATTTTAATTCTTTATTCTCATATTTCACTATCAAAGAATAAAGGTTGTTGTTTTTCCTTTTACATAAAGATTTCTTTAAGCTCCGTTTGGTGTTGATTTCATTTCTAGAGTAGGGTGAAAAATTGACAATAATTTTTGTTTTGAGAAAATGAAAAAAAAAAAAAAAGATCACATTTAAATACAATCAAGAAACTTGAAAATATAGCCCCTGTTTGAGCTCCATTAATTTCAAAGTATATATTTTCAAATTCATTTTCAACCACACATTCTTCTATAAAATAATATTATATAGAAATCTAAAATTTTTTTTATCTTTTAACCACACATTTTTCAAAAATCACAATTTAAAAATACATTTTCTCCCAAAATTACATTAAAATGGAGCACAAATAAGGACATAATCTTATGTGACATTTGCAATTGTTGTCCCAACCCTTTCAAAAATGTGTAGTGAGATCTCAAACATTTAAATTGTAGCGGTTACAATCTAAAACCTTTCAATAAATATGCGTCCAAATAAAATGCTGACAATTTCTTTTGAATGATCGTTAGTTGACCAAGAGTCAAGAATTTGACAAATTTTTAAAAGGACAAAAGAGTCTCTTTACATTTGTTCACTTAAACTAATTAAAATGAGAAAATAATTAATAAATAAAAATATTTACAAAAACAAAAAAGGAAAGAAAATATGGATCGCCATCCACCCATCTCCATTCCTACCGCCCCCACCACCTCCATTTGGGATGACAATAGATCGAGTCGGGGTTGGGACAACCTTCTCCGCCCCGTCGGCAATTTCTCGCCCTGCCTTTTTAAGGTGGGGTGGGGCGGGGCGGGGTGGGGTGGTGCCCTTATCTCGTTTATTACCATATTTATTTTTTTTAAATTTTTTATAATTCATTTTATTACCCCCCATTTATTAAATTGAGATAATAATATATTTTTTAATTTATTTTTAAAGGTTAAATTATTTAAATATATTTTGTAAATTAAAACTTTTATTATTTGTCATATTTTTTTTAGATAATCTTACTTACCATTTTCTATTAGAATAAATGAAATTTCATGAAATTTTTCATTTAAAGTATTGAATATTGAAAAAAAATATTTAAACTGGGGCAGGGCGGGGTACCCGTTACCCGTACTCGCCCGGTTTGTAGTTACTCGCCCTATCCCTGACCCGAATACACGATTAAACGGGTAATTCTCGACTCGTTCGGGCCAAGGTACCGCGAGTATCGGGTTTCTCGGGTGTTTTTTTTTTTTTTTTAGTCTCTAACCTCCATCCCTATCGCATCACTGTCCACCCTCCCATCTACCACAACTAGATCTTGTTTCGAACTAAACCAAATTCTAGCCAAAATTGAAACTGGTTTCTTGTTGAAATTAGAGGTCCAAAAGTCTGGTTTTGCTTGGAAACTAGAACTAACGGGGTATCTGGTTTCCTCTACAATGAAATCAAGGTTATAAAAATAGCTACAACCATCCCCATCTCCAAAAATCACTACTACCACCTCCTTCTCCAACGACAAATTCCACAATTTTCATCTTCAAAGTGTCAACCGTTATTCCCTACCCCAATTTTTCATAACCCTTACCATTAAAATCAATTTGATAGAGCAAGTTATTTCAATGTTCTCTCAATCAGGAAAATCCTCAAAACCACGACTTTACTTCAGTAAATCCTCTGAATTCTTCCTTAAGCTGGCTTGGTCGGAGCTGATGATGGGAACTCATCAGAAATGAAGTCGTTGAATTCATCTTTTCCAAAGCTTCGCTCAACTGTTGAATGTCTCCACTGTTTGCCACTATTCGTATTGGGCCTCAATCGTTATGACCAGTATTCCTATTGGTTCTCTACCATTCGTCGATGTTCCTTTTGATTTTACCTTTTTGCTCTATGTGATGTGTTGTATTTTAGTTGTTCAAAATTGTTGATGTTTGGAGTTGGGCTTTACATGAGCCAAATATATGGATGAACTGTGGAAAACTTGTAAATACACAAACTAGAAAAATGAATTTTCCCATGAGATCGCACAGACTATTTTACCTTTTGATCGAGTGGGACACCTTTGCATTTATAGAGACCAAAATGGCTTTTGCTGTGCGATCGTATAAATCCAAAAATCTAGCTGTTATGGCTTCATTTTGATTTTTGGTGCTTTTTGGTGAATGGATTCCAACATTTCATTCATTGTTGAAACCATTTCGTGGTGTATTAGTTGAATACTATAAATATCAGTTAGTATTTCATTTTAAATCACCAATTAATATCAAGAAATCCATACTCCGTTGTTCCAAATTCATCAAATCATATTCAAACTTCTTAAAGTTTCCATTGAGCTCACTTTGAAGAAACACTTGTACTTTAGTGTTCTTCTTAATTAGGCTGACATAATTTTGCGAACTATTTGCCATTTAAATCCTTAAAAGCATTTGGAGATGAGACAAATATCGTTTGTGAACAACATTAACTATGTTTTCAAGTCTTGCAAATTGCTCCATTTTTATGTTTCCATCTTTATCTCTTTTTCTTTTGTTGCTATTATATCCAACAATCTCATGATATTCCAACCACGATGGAGACGGAAACAACACTTGAACCATCAGGTTGATGAACTGAGAACTGGTTCGTTTGGATAGGTTTGATGGAACAAACTTCACCAGTGGCAAGACAAACACAAGTTCATTCTAACGACGTTAATGATCTTGCATGTGCTTGATCCGAGTTTGCAACCAATTTCTAAAGCAAATGATGAAGATTCTGAAAAGATGAGAGGAATTGATTTGTCGTGATCACATTCTTAATGCTATTTCCTATCATTTTTACGATCTTTACACCAAAACCACTTCGGAAATGGAAATTTTGGAATCCCTTGAAAACAAATACAAAGCCGATGAGGAAGGTAACAAGAAGTTTTTAATTTCTAAGTACTTTGATTTTATAATGCTCGGTAATATACCTCTTTTGCTTCACGTACTTGAACTTCAAGTTATTGTCAATAAGTTGAAGGCTGTGAAAAAGTGAACTTCCCGAATCCTTTCAAGTACGAGTAATTATTGTGAAATTGCCTCCAATTTGGAAAGGTTATAGGAAGAAAATTATTCATAACTCCAAGAATTTCTCTTTGGAACACGTTAAAAAATATCTTCAGAACGAGGAAGAATCACGGGCACGAGTTAAGAATGTAAGTTCTTATGATGGCTTCTTGAAAGTCAATGCCGTGGACAATGTTCATAACTCCAACAAATATAAATACCAAAAGAAAAGGAAGCCTCTTGATCCTAAAAAAGATCAAGGGAAGTTCCAAAATAAGTCCAAAAGACCTTGCTATTTTTGTAGAAAATCGAAACACTATGCAAGAGATTGTATACATAAAAAAATCCAAGAATGAGGGAAATGTGAATGCCATTGAAGAGATTATCGCTATAGCGAGCGAAATCAATGCAATCAAAGGCAAAGTTTCGGGTTGGTGGTATGACACCTGTGCTACAATTCATTTTTGTTATGATAAGTCTCTTTTCAATACTTATCATGACATTATTCATAGACAAGAAATTCAAATGGAAAATGAAGGGCGATCTAAAGTGAGTGGCAAAGGGAACAATGACATCATCTTCATGTCGGGAAAGAAGATTACTTTGACCAATGTTATTCATGTATCTAATTGAATAGAAGCTTAGCAAGTGAGTTTCTTTTGGGAAAACCAGGAATAAAACTTGTATTTAATTCGAGAAAAAACTTATATTAACTCAAAATGAGTATTTTGTTGGTAAAAACTATTTGAGTTGAGGAATGGTCAACCTATGTACTATTGAGGACGATTCTAATAAAAATAGTTCTTTTGCTTATATGATTGATTCATTTAATTTATAACATGGTAGATTAGTATACATTGGTATTTGTACTACGAAAAGAATTATCAATTGTGATTTAATATCATGTGAAATTGATAACCTAGAAAAATCTGAAACTTGCATTAAATCTAAAAAAATTATTAAAAAGCTATTTTATAGTGAAGAAAGGTCATCAAATCTACTTGAACTTGTACATTCAGATATTAGTGAATTGAATGGCATGCTAACAAGAAGAGGTAATAAATACTTTATTACATTCATAGATGATTGCTCTAGGTATACTTATGTGTACTTGCTTAACCATAAAAATGAAGCATTTAATACATTTAAGCTATATTAAGCAGAAATTTCAATTAGGAAGAACAATAAAGACTCTTAGAAACGATAGAGGTAGAGAATACTTCTCAATTGAATTCAATATATTTTGTGAACAAAATGGCATCATAAACCAATGTTCTGCGCCACATACACTTGAACAAAAATGTTTAGCAGAACGAAAGAAAAGATTAATGCCATGTTGTTAAATGCCGAATTACCATTTAATTTATGGGGTGTAGCCTTATTTAGTGCACGACATATAGTAAATAGAATTCCATTGAAAGAGAATAAGGTTTCTCCATATGAAATATGGAAGGGAAGGAAACCAAATATAAGTAATTTCAAAGTGTGGGTGTTTTTAGCTTATTGCAAGAATATTGATCCTAATAGAAGCAAATTAGGTCTTAGAGGTATTAAATGTACCTTTGTAGGATATGCCTCAAATAGTAAGGTCTATTAGTTACTAAACTTAGAATCCAATGTTATAATAGAATCAAGAGATGTGGAGTTCTTCGAGAATGTTTTGGCAACAAGAAATTCTCAAAAGTGAACACAGGTAAACATTCCCACTTCTAGAGAATCATAGGTAGAAAAATCTACAAGAGATGTTGAACTATCAAGTGAACCTCTAAGAAGCTAGAGGGTTAGAAAAGAAAAGGGTTTAGGATTGGACGAAATAGACTTCCAACTTAATCCTATCTACTTAGTCGAAGGAGATATGAAGGATGTTGAAGAACAATTCCTTTTGTTCTTCAAGTTGACAGTGATTTTAAGACTTATAAAGAATTTTTGTCTTCTAGAGATTGCATATTTAAAAAAGATGCAATAAATGATGAAATTGATTATTTTATATCTAACAACACTTGAAAAATTGTCGATTTACCAAAATGATATAAATCCATTGGTTACAAATGGGTGTTTAGAAGGAAATATAATTTCGATAATACATTCAATACCTATAGAGTTATATTAATAGCTAAGAGATATTGACAAAGAAAGAAATCGACTATTTTGACACACATGCACCTATAGCTAGGATAACTTCGATAATAATTTTATTTACATTAACATCGATGTTTGATTTACTTGTTCATCAAATAGACGTCAAAACGACATTTTTAAATGGGAATCTTGAGGAGGAGGTCCATATGGAACAACTGGAAGGATTCTTTCTACTGAGAAATGAACATAAAATATGCAAATTAGTTAAGTTCTTATACGGATTAAACTAAGCACCTAAAAAGTCGCATGATAAATTTGACTCTAAAATTATGCCAAATGGATTTATTTATAATTCAATAGACAAATATTTATATACTAAAGTGTGTGATAGAATTATTATATTTGTATGTTTTTATGTGAATGATATGTTAATAATTAGTGATGACATGGAAGAGATTAAAGAAATGAACATGTTTCTATCATCCACGTTCAAGATGAAGAATCTTGTATAAGTGAACATTGTTCTTGGTATTAAAGTTAAGAAGAATAGTGGGGGTTTATTCATTGAGCTAATCACGTTGTGTTGAGAATGTGATAATAAGTTCAAAAATTTGAACATTAAACAAGCAAATATCCTGATGGATCCCTAGCATCAATTAGTAAAGAACAATGGAAAAACAATAACTCAAATTGAATATGCAAGTACAATTGAAAGTCTTATGTATACGGTACAATACACAAGATCGGATGTTGCATTTGCCGTGAGTAAACTAAGTATGTTTATTAGTAATCTAAGTTCAAAATATTGGAAGGCCAGAGGGAGGGTTCTTGGCTACTTGAAGAAAGCCAAAAACCTTGGACTAATATACAAATTCTCGATTATCTTTGAAGGATATAACGATACTAGTTGAATATCATGTGCGGGAGAAAACAAGTATACTTCAGGTTGATATTTATTCTTGAAGGAGGTGCAATTTCTTGAAAGTCTAAAAAACAATCATGCATTATACACTTAATAATGGAGTCTAAGTTTGTAGTATTGGCTCAAACAAGGAAAGTAGTTTAGTGGCTAAGAATCTTCTTTATGAAATACCTTTAGATGAAAAGGATATTTCCTCGATACCTATCTCGTGTGATAGTCAAGCCACCTTAGCACGAGTATATAGCGAAATATATAATGAAAAGTTTAGACATATGAGTTTGAGACATAAATAAGTTAAGTGTAGTGAGAACTTGTTGATCCGTTGATTAAACCACTTAAAAGAAAAATAGTAAGATCAACATCGAGAAGGATGTTGTTAAAACTCCCCGATTAAAAGTCCACAAATGATGGAAACCCTACAGAAATATACTAAATAAGTATATAAAGGTTCAAAGGGTAATAATAAGTTATTCGATAAGTAAATAAGTTTAAACACTATTAAACATATTATAAAACCGTATTCTAGATAAATAATGCTGGTTGTTATAGATAGAGTGATGGGTTTAAAAAACTTTTAATGAAGTTAAGTACGGGAAACAAGTATCTCTAGAAGTAACAAAAATATTGGAAGAACTTCATCTATATGAACTTCGAGGTGGTGCCGCCTCCATATAGAGTTAGAGTTTCTCTCTTTAAAGTTCCATGAATAGGATACATACAATGTCATAATAACACTAAGTGAGTTTGAGGAAATTGTGAAAGAATAACACTTGTGAGTGTATAATTTTACCGGTATTATCACAAGAGAATAACTGGTTCAAACTTTTATGCTACCTGAAATTTCGATAATACTTTGTGAGATTTACGCTATAGTTAGATTCAAATCGAAAGATATTTAATCCATATGCATAAGTGTTGATATTTTGAATATGAGACCTATATAATTTTGAACAAGTGGGGGATTGTTGTAATTTAGTTCAAAATAGTTGATGTTTGGAGTTGGGCTTTAAATGGGCAAAATTTATGGATGGGCGAAAGGGATTAAAGGCTCGAAGATGAAAGTGCTAGTACTGATGGTTGGCAATGTAGGTAGTAGTGGTGGGTTTTGGAAATGGGGTGAGCCAATTCAATGGTGGTGTTTACATTTAGTGGGGTTTAGGAAAGTGGGGTTGTAGTGGGAGGAGAAGATGAATAAATATCTATTTTTTTATTTTTCTTTTATTTTGTCTTTTTTTTTATTATTTAAATATTTCGTTTTCATTGTTTTAGGTGGAAAATATGGAGTTATTTTTTTTTCCATTTTTAAAATTAATTAAAAGCTTGACTCATGGTCAACTGAGTAATTAGTTTGTATTTAGTTGCATTTATTTTTAGTTTTACATCTATTTTTTGTCAATTAGTCGCAAAATTTCATGACAAAATGAAAAGTTCATCACACTAGCTAATGGACAAATATATTCCCCGTTTGATGGAATTAAAATCAGATTTTTAATATATTTTGATAAAAGTTGATGAAATATGTAGTTAAAAAGTTGTGGGATCTATAAAATATATATTTAAGATTAGTTGTTGACTTTTACTTAAATTAAAATTTGAGCTTGAATTTTCTCCAAATACGCGCTTAAATAGAAAACAATGAGTGATGAAATCGAACCTACAAAGTCATTACAGTTAACGAAGTTTAATATAATTTAAATAAATTAAGTATTACAACCAAATTTATGATGCAAGAATTTGCGACTAAAGACGTAAAATAAATTATGGCAAGCTGATTAAAACTAGAACTGAACTGACTAAAGTGATCAAAATTTTAGATATAAAAGTATTTAATTTGGACTAAATAATTTATAAAAATATGATCGTCACTCCAGAAAGTTAAATACATGGGATGTGATTAAATGTTATATTTATATGTTTGTTGAAAATTAAATGGGCCACTTCTTGGGCCTGAAGTGTGATTGAATTGGAAATGAGAAAATGATTGAAATTGCTTCTACCATGCGTACGAATGGGTTAAAAACTAGCCGTTGAGAACTTTTTTTATTTTTTATTTTTTACGGCTTTTCATGAAAAATCTCAACTTTTCATGAAAAATTGGAACCTTTTCGTGGTGTATTTATTGAAAACTGTATATAGAATATAGTCTTCATTCCTAAACACAATTTGATACAAGTTATCACAATTCGTTTCATATTTTGAAGGAGATTTCCTAATTCTTATATACATATTCAAACCCCTATTTTATGTTGTTCCTTAAAGAGTTTTTCACTTCATTTCTTTGTGCAAAACTCTTGAAGGCTTGTCATATCCTTTAAACTATTTTTTGGAAATCCTAAAACCAATTCGCGAGGAGGCAAACATCGTTTTTAGAAAAGCGTATATATACGTGTTTCAGGCCTTATTTTGGTGTTTTTCATTTTTGTTTTTATTTCCATCCCCTTCTATATTTTTCAACAATATAAAAACGATATTTTACTGCGATTGAGGCGGAAATTACTTTGGCAACCATCAAGTTGATGAACCAAGATTTGATTCGTTTGGATAGGTTCTATGGAACCAATTTCATCCGGTGGCAAGACAAACTCAAGTTCCTTTTCACGTTAAATATTTTCTATGTGCTTGATCCAAGCTTGGAACCAATTTCGAAAGCAACCGATAAAAATTCTGAAAAAGTAAGGGCCGAGAGAAAGAAAAGACAAGATGACGAATTGATTTGTTGTGGTCACATCCTTAATGCTGTTTCCGATTGTTTGTACGATCTCTACACCAACACCACATTGAGAAAAAAAAATTGGGAAGCTCTTGAAAACAAATACGAAACCGAGGAGAAAGGTACTAAGAAATTTTTGATTTCCAAATACTTTGATTTTAAGATGTTAGATAACATCCCTTTGTTGCTTCAAGTACATGAATTTCAAGTGATCATCAATAGATTGAAGGTGGTGAAAATCGAAATTCCCAAATCATTTCAAGTAGGAACAATTATTGCTAAATTACCTCCAACTTGGAAAGGATACAAGAATATTTTCTTTGGATCATACACAAAAACATCTTCACATACATGAAAAATCAAGAGCACGAGATAAGAATGAAAGTTCTTATGATGGCTACCCGAAATCCAATGCCGTGGACAATGTTGATCACTCCAACAAATACAAAAAGAAAGGGAAGCCTCTTGGTCCTAAAAAGAATCAAAGGAAGTTCAAGAACAAGTCCAAATGATCTTGCTATCTTTGTGGAAAATTGGAACACAATGTAAGAGATTTCAGACATATAAAACAAACCAAAAAATGAGGGAAATGTGAACTCCGTTGAAGAGATTATCGTTATAGTGAACGAAATCGATGCAATCTAGAATAAAGTTCTAGAATGGTGGTATGATACATGTGCTACAATACATATTTGTTATGGTAAGTCACTTTTCAAATCATATCATGACATTGTTAATGGGCAAGAGATTCAAATGGGAAATCAAAGACGTTTTAAAGTGATTGGCAAAGGAAACATCAATATCATCTTCGCTTCAGGAAAAAAGATTACTTTGACCAATATTCTTCATATACCAGAATAAAATAGAAACTTAGTGGGTTCTTTCGGAAAAATTGGGAATAAAATTTGCATTTGAGTTAGACAAACTTGTATTAAACCGAAATGAGGTAAAGGTTATTCAAATGAAGGAATGACCAAGCTGTGTACTATTGAGGATATGATTCCAACAAAAATAATTCATTTGCTTATATGGTTGATTCATTCAATTTATGGCATGGTAAATTATCACACATATGTATTAGTACTATGAAAAGATGGTTAAATGTGGATTGATATCAAATGAAATTGATAACTTAAATGTAAAACTTGAATTAAATCTAAGATGATTAAAAAGTCATCTCATGGTGTAAAAATATCTCACCTACTTCGTATGGTATGATCCAGTAGCTCGAAATCGGGCCTACAAAAAAAGTGCCTAGCCAGAGACTGGTAATACACAACCTAAAAGAAAAGGGGGATTTAATCTTAAAATTTACTCCGCAGTCGAAGGCTTAAGAAGCAAGAAGTGAAAGGTTTATGATAAAGTTAGCGAAGTCAAATTCAAGAATACGATCGATACGATCGATTTGTATTTTCAGATATTTGTGAGTCAAAACATTTATTGCTTTAGGTATAATTATGTAAATAAATTAAAACATAAAGACGAAGTTTTTAATACATTTAAAGTATATAAGACTGAAATTGAAAATCAATTAGGAAGAAAAATAAAGATTCTTAGAAGAGATAGAGGTGGAGAATACTTCTCAATTGAATTCAACATATTTTGTAAACAAAATGACATTGTAGAGCAAAATGGTTTAGCATAAAGAAAGAATAAAAAATTTATAGAAATGATCAATACCATGTTATTAAATGCTGAATAACCATTTAACTTATGGGGTGAGGTCTATATGCATGTCGTATGGTAAGTAGAATTCATTTGGAAAAGAATAAGGTTTCTGTACATGAAATATGAAAAGGAAGAAAACCTAACATAGGTTATTTCAAAGTGTGGGAGTGTCTTTCTTACTATAAGAACATGAATCTTCAAAGAACCAAATTAGGTCCTAGAGATATTAAATATGGTTTTCTAGGATATACCTCAAATAGTAAGGCTTATCGATTATTGAACTTAGAATCCAATGTTATAATAGAATTAAGGGATGTCGAGATTTTTGAGAATGTTTTGACAACAAGAAATTTTCAAAATATATCTCAGATAGACATTCTCTTTTCTAGAGAATTGCAAGTAGAAACATCTATGAATGATGTGGAAATATCAAGTGAACATCAAAGAAGCAAGAGAGTTAGAAAAGGAATGTTTTTGGGATCAAAGGAATGGACTCCCAACTTATTTCTTTCTACTTAGTCCAGGGAGATTGAAATGATATTGTAAGAACAATTTCTTTTGTTATTCATGTTGAAAGTAACATAAAATTTATAATGAAGTTATGCTTCCTAAAGATTGCATATATTTGGAATTATGCAATAAATGATGAAACGAATTCTATTTATCTAACAACACTTGAAAAATTATCGATTTACCAAAAAGATCTAAATCCATTGGTTTCAAAAGGTTTTAGAAGGAAATATAATTTTGATAGTATACTCAATACTTATAAAGTTAGATTAGCAGCAAATGAACATAGACAAAATGACGTAATTGACTATTTTGACCCATATGCACCTGTAACTAGGATAACCTCGATAAGGATTTTATTTGCATTAACATCAATATTTGATTTACATGTTTATTAAATGGATATCAAAACGACATTCCTAAATGGAGATTTCGAGAAGGAAGTCTACATGAAACAACCTAAAGGTTAGTTTAATTGGGAAATGAACGTAAAGTATGCAAATTAGTTAAGTCCTTATATGGATTAAAACAAGTACGTAAAAAATAGCATTAGAAATTTGATTCTACAATTATGTTAAATGGTTTTATTCATAATTCGGTAGATAAATGTGTGTGTACTAACGTACATGATAACATTATTATATTTGTATGTCTTTATGTGGATGATATGTTAATAATTAGTAATGACATGAAAGAGACTAAAGAAATGACGAGTTTTGATTCTCCACATTCAAAATGAATGATCTTGAACAAATGGATTCTATCATTGGTATTAAATTTAAGAAGCATATTGAGGATTATTCATTAATTCAATCATATTATGTTGTGAATGTGATAAATACGTTCAAACATTAGAACATTAAAGAGACAAATACCCCATTGGATCTAAGTATCAAGTTAATAAAGAATGATAGAAGAGAAATAGCTCAAATTGAATATACAAGTGCAATTGGAAGTCTTATGTATGAGGCACAATGTACAAGACGAGATTCATGCGAGTAAACTAAGTAGGTTTACTAATAATCCAAGTTCTGAACATTGGAAGGCCATAGCAAGGGTTCTTGGTTACTTGAAGAAAACCAAAAGCCATGGACTACAATACACATATTTCCTGACTATTCTAGACGGATATACTGATGCTAGTTGAATATCGAGTGTCAAAGAAAACATATCTATTTCAGTTTGGATGCTTACTCTTGGAGGTTGTGCAATTTCTTGAAAGTATAAGAAACAAACATGCATTACACACTCGACAATGGAGTCTGAGTTTGTAGCATTGGCTAAAACATGGAAAGTGTCTGAGTGGCTTTGGGATTTCCTTTATGAAATTCCTTTGGGTGGAAAGGATATTTCTTCGATACCTATCTTTTGTGATAGTCTAGCTACATTAGCACAAGCATATAACAAAGTATACATATTAGTCTAAAACATGGTTATGCAAGAAAATTAATCAAGTATGGAATAATTTCTCTTAAATTTGTTAAGTTTAATAAGACTTACCCGATCTGTTTACTAAATCTCTTACTATAGTGCGTAAGATCAACATCAAGAAGGATGTAGCTAACACTCCTTGATTAAAAGTACACCAATGATGGCAACCTTACCAAACTATACTAAATAAGTATGTCTAGGTTTAAAGGGTAAGAACAAGTCATTCGACAAGTGAATAAGTTTCAACACTATAGACATTCATTAAAACCCTATCCTTGATAAATAATGCTGGTTGTTATAGTTAGAAGGAAGATGATATAAAACTCTTAAATTGAGTTCAGTACGAGATACAAGTATCTCTAAAAATACTGAAAGAATTTCACCTATGTGAACTTCAAGGTGGTGCTACCTCAATAGATAGTTAGAGTTTAACTCTTAAAAATTCAACGAATAGGATAAATGTAATTCCATACTAGCACTCAGCGAGTTTGAGGAACTTGTGAACATATGTTAATTGTGTGTGCTTTCATTGGTATCATCACAAGGAATAACTGCTTTAAAGTTGTCATGCTACCTAAATTTCGATGATGTTTTTTGAGAATTACATTATGGTTAGATTTAAACCAAAAGATATCTAATTCATATGCATAAGTATTGTTAGTAAGAATATGTGAAAATTTAACAAGGGATTGTAATATTTATATGTTTGTTCAAAATTAAACATGCCACTTATTAGGCATGAAGTGTGATTGAATTGGAAATGAGAAAATGATTCACTGGCATTTTGCCCATGTGTACGCATGGTTTGTGTTGGCCGAAACATAAACAATTACTTCTACCATGTGTAGGCATGTCTTGTGATCATGTGTATGCATGAGGTTAAAAACTAGCCGCCGAGGGCTGGTTTTTTGGTCTGTATTTTTACTGCTTTTCATAAAGAGTCTCAACTTTTCATGAATCAATTGGAGCCTTTTTGTGGTGTATTGATTGAAACTATATATTAGAGATAGTCTTCATTTCTAAACACAATTTGGTACAAGTTTTCATAATTCATTTCATAGTTTGAAAGAGATTTCCCAATTCTCATATTCATATTCAAACCCTATTTTGTGTTTTTGTTCCACAATGAAATGAAAGTCCAAGAATAGTTAACCAAGAAGGGGGTGAATTGGTTTTCAAAAACTTTTCGGAAGAATTAATTTAAATTCAAGTAATTAGAGACTAATTAGATTAATTTAAATAGTAAGCACTAATATAAAAGCGATAAGTAAAAGGGAGAGAGGATGCAAACAATGTTGGTATGGACGTTCAATCCCAAACACGACTACGTCCCCCGTTACCGAGCTTTCTGTTACGAGTAAGACGTTTTTCACTATATTGATTGACTTATGGTGCAATCCAACCCTTTACAAATCTTTCGGTGACTTATGAATAAGGAGCACCGATCCTTGTACAATGTCGAGCTTTTCAGGACCTCAACACACACTTCAAAATGAATTTACAAGT